>VZTT01055144.1:21521-55517 GCA_013400855.1 Buphagus erythrorhynchus | reverse complement strand
GCAATACAGAAACCATTATTTTATTGCTAAATCACTTGATATGATAGTAACTATAATTACAGACATCCTGAAAAATACAGAAATACAATGTGCAATCATGGAAACCACCAATCTCTCCTGCTGCACTGTCAGCCTCTTGGGCTTGCAAAGCAGATTGTCATTTCTAGAAACCACACCTTTGCCATATTTCTGCTTTTCACCTATATGCCATCTACCCACCCCCTAAACTAGCCATAGTTTCTGAATATGAATGTATGCCCCAGGTTTTGCTGGGGTGCTCTCACTCTGCTGATTAAGCATATGCTCATGAACTCATGAGTGATTATTGGGTATCAGCTGTCACTGTTGCAATAGACCCCGTGGTTGCTGTTGTTGCCCATCTGACTGAGCAGTAGTGTATTCGTCAGCCCCATCTTCTCCATGCTTGAGTCTGTTTCATGTTATCTTCCTGCGAGGATATTTAACTTCTGACAGAACATTTTCTGAATTGCTTAATTTCCTTAAGGTGTCCTTTTTCCAAGACTAAAGATTGCTTCTGATGGACTGTCTTCATGCCAAAGCTTAAGAGCTTTGTCCAGCAGCTATTCCTTTCCCTCAGAAGAGTTTGTGTGTGTTTAGTGAATCATCCCAGAGGAGCCCTGAGAACTCCTCTGCACCAGGATGTGGAGAGGCTTACAGCTGGTCTGTGGGCTAGAGAGGGTTAATGGACAAGGTTTTATTTCTGAAAGGTGTTCTATCAAGGTCGTTGACCTGGAGACTGGGAAGAAGAGGAGATAAGCGGATAAGTGGGAAAAAAAATCTGCAGCTGGGAAAAGTATTTTTAGAAAAGTCTTGTGAAAAATAGAGGTAGAGATGTTTTAGACCAATATACATTATGTTGGTCTATTGTAACCAATGAACAAAGTGTAAACTTTGTAGAGGGTATAAAAGACAGCTGGTTGTTGTAATAAGGGGGATATTAGCCTTCTGAAATGTAGCGCGTCTATTTGTATGTCGCACCCGCCTCGACAGTGACACCATGGCAGCCAGGGAGGAAGATAAGTTAACAAGCAGTTCATTCAGCAGTTTTTCTGCCCTCCCCTAGATGAAGACCCGGTGCTGCCCACAAGGCCCCACGAGCTGAGGACTCGCATGTACACCCCCCCTGGCCCCCTGGCCAGCGCCCTGCGCGGAGCACTGACCGACCGCTTCTCCGTCGCCCAGCACCACAATTTCCTGAGGGGATACCAGCTGCACAACAGCTACATGGAGAACAAGCACTTCTGCCGCTGGAAAGGTGCTGGAGGCTAATGTGTTCAACGGGCATCGTTGTCAGTTTGGGGTGGGGAATTTAGGAAAGAAGTCTGTCTGGTTTGGCAGGGGATGAAAGTCCTCCCAAGAGGATATTTATTTTCTGAATAGAGAGAAGACACTGAGACTTCGGTGTTGCCAGGTATTGAAGACTTAATATTTGTATTTGTTTGCTTCAGCTGAGACCTCTGCAGTCCAGACTGAGAGGGTAGATGTGAAGCTGACAGAACCAAATTTAAAGTGGCAGAGAGCAAAGTGAACATGAGAGAAAGCTTAATTTGGCAAGATTATACCTCTAACTCCAGGTGCAACTGAAATATCCAAGAAAGTATCACCTAAAGAGAAAACTGGAAAGGAATGGGGCTTTCTAGTCCAAAGAGAAAGGGACTGAGTGGGAAGCATAAGTCCAAACGTATAAACGATTGAAAATATTTTTTTCTCCAAATCAATGACAGATAGAAGATGAAACAATGACTGAAATTAAGCAAGGCAGATTTAGGTTAATTATTAGACATAGCTTACTGGCACTAATAAGTGTGACATGTTAATGCAATATATTACCTGGAAATTCAACGCAGATTTTTTCAGAACAGGAACTTAGGTGTTTTGCAGTCCTTCTCATCCCTGTTTGATGATCTAGTAGTGTGGCAATTAAATTAAACCAGGCCTCTGGAATGGTCAATTCCACCTTACACTTCTTTTTCCAGTCAAAATACCCACAGATCTATTCTTATTCAAAATATATTTTCCTTTTAGACACTGTGTTAGACTCACGTCCCAACCAGCTGATGCAAAATCCTGATCAGCTGGGCATGATAGATGCTGGATTTTTCATCAATACCAGCAGTGCACCACTTTTAAGGCCACAGAGGGAAGTGGATGTCATCATATATCTAAGTTATACCACCGGATCACATACATCGGTGAGGATGTTCTTGTTACCATGTGTTGTGTCTCCTTTTACTTGTAAATGCCCAACCTGTAGCATCCAGAACTGCTTGTTTTATCAGCTGTTTGGTTTATAACATCTGCATTCCCCTGTATTTTTCACTGTAGTGATTAATACTGTTCGTACCTCTTCCTGCCGTTCCTGGACTCTTTCTTGCTGGTTCATGAGCATGTTAAATTATTCAAGGGGGTGTCAGCATGGTCTTTTCCAGAATGATGGGAGGAGCCTCTCCTGCTTTATGCTGAATCAAGCAGGCTCCCAGTCTGTGCACAGGAATATTCACAAAGATGAGGAAGTGATTTCTTCTGACTTAAGTGAGAATATCAAAAGGGTGAAGTGGATATCATCAGCAGATTATTTCTGGGCTAACAAATAAGATGCTACAAGTAAAATTCAGTGATGAGCATCTTCCTGCAGAAAACCCATTTCATGGAGATAAAGTTAATTAGCTGTCTGTAAGAGCTGGCAGAAAAGAAGTTTGGATCTTTTTATGTCAGAAACTGAGGTTAGTTAAAACTCACTGTTAAGCACTTTGGCCTTCCTAAGTAGAATCACATTTTGAGAATGAGAACAGCTGTACTACTGCTAATAAGCTGTATGTTGGATGAGACAGATGTAAAGAAGTTTTATTTCAGCCTCATTCATTCTCTAGATAAAACTTATAAAAAAAGGCAGCTACAATTTTAAGTACTTTAGTAGAAACCATTTTCTGCTTTACAGTGTTCACTATTAGATGGTGCAGAGTAAATAGCACAGTGCATATTAGGACATGGTATTTCATGAAACATTTCAGGGAAAAGCTATAACATAGCCTAATACTTCAGATTTTCTCAGTAAAATATTAATCTCAATTAACACTGTGGCATAATGACTGCACAGGTAGAAATATTCGAACTTAACTTTCTTATCTCCTGACTTCCAAGTACATAAGGTACCTGAAACATTTTCTTGCTGTGATTTCCTTCTCTAGTTAATTCTATACACAGACTCTTTCATTTGCTAAAACTAGTGCTTTACCCTAAACTTCTGCAAATTGCTTCAATTTTTTTAAAAAAGCAGTGTCCTGGGTGAATTATTTAATTCTGAAATTGCATTTACAGCTTGTGATTAGCAATGTGGTTACTGTGTGTTAATTTTATATAAGCTTTGATAAGAAGCAACTTACTCTATGGATCTGAGTCATTAAACCTTAATAGTAGATGACAATTTGGGGCCTTTAGACAATGACGTTGATTTCCAGTGCTGATCGTTTTTGTGATCCTCCAGTCTCTAGATAAGGCGTGTAAATACTACTCAGAACAAAAAATCCCATTCCCAACAATTTCTTTGACTGATGAAGATAAGAAAAATCTGAAGGAGTGCTACATCTTCCAAGATTCAGATTTGCCAGGATGTCCAATTGTGATTTTTCTTCCCCTTGTGAATGATACCTTCCAAGAGTACAAAGCACCTGGTAAGTTACAAGTAGAGGCAAAGCATTAAACAAAAGACATCACTGCTTCCCTGACTCAGAGGTTTCTTCTTTACTGCTGGCTGTCTTTGCTCGCTGGGTTCATGGGGGAGCACTTTAGCTAATTAAACTTGTTTTCCCCATCCCTGCCAAAGCTAATTATGTTCACTGATATCTTAACTGTGGCCCTAAGAGAACCAACACAGCCCATGTCTGCTGGATGGTGTTTACCTTCACCTCTCTCCCATTTGATACTTGAAGTCTTCTTACCTAATTGTAAATGCTTTTTTTCCTGTGAATGGCATAGCTCTCCCAGATTATTTCCCACTGCATATATTGTCTATTGTTCAGGTATTTAATTCTACACTTTAGAAGCCATAGTGTCAATGTGAGTGCTGGGGGAGAAAGAATCTGGCTTTCAGGCTGAACTCCTGCAGTGTTAAGATCAATGTGTCTCATTCTGGTACAGCATCAGCCTAGGTATCATTTTACTGACTATGCTGTGTCCAGGACCTGTCTCTCCTTTTCTGCCAGGCCACCTGCTTTGTACTCCTTTACTGCAGGTTACTAGGATGCATTTTCTCTGCTCCTTGGTAGCAGGGAGGTTAAGCCCAAAATACTTCTGTTGTGGAACTTGTGTGACAGAATCAGAAATCAGAAAGGCATAGATGGATCCTGGTAGCAGGTGCCCTGGACCTTATTCAGCATTGCAGGAACTCTCAGTTTCCACATGCTTCTATTGCTCCTTTCTCACTTAAATTCAATTCTTTTACTAGCAATTAATCTTCCTCAGCTGAGGTTCATAGAAATCCCAGCTGCCCAGGGTGAGACCTGCAGTGCATGGACAGTGGCTTTTGGAGTGCCCTTTCAGGCTGACATCCTTGCCTGACCCATGGCTTTAATGAGACAGATGTTTCTGAGTAAGCTTAAATGAACACTGTGATGCCATCCCTCACTTCTCCCTTGTGTGCCCTCCTTACTTCAGGCTCACAATTGTTCTCTTGACTAGGGTGGTGATGTATGACCTGCATTGTTTGCGTTTAAACCCTATGAATTTTCTTCATAGGGGAAATGAATTTTCTTCAGGAGAAAAGTCCTGCTCTTTGACACTTTATGGCCAGTTTAAGATAACCATTGTGTCATAGCAACAACAACTCTCTCTCTCCAGGTGTCAAGCGCTGTTGCTCAGAGATGGAGGGAGGCCAGCTTGACTTGACCAGCTCCTGTTCCCCCTACTGCATGTTCTCTGTCAGATACACTGATGACAACTACTGCAAGCTGCTGAACCTCAGCGAGTACAACATCCTCAACAACTCTCAGTCGATTATGCAGGCCTTGCAGACAGCAATGCAAAGGAGAAGGCAGAAAATGTGCTGATCGCCTGTCCAGCTGCCCTTATCTGCTCAGAGGAGTTTTTCATGCTCTAGGACCCAGAAGGGACATAGCTTTTTCAAACACTGGCCATTCTGCACTACAGAAAATACCCCAGCTGGTGCAATGGCTTGCTGGGGTTTTTCCATTCCCAAGAAGTGGTCTCTATAAGCAAAGGCATTGTGTGGGAAATTTTTACTTAATTTTGTTCTATAAATTAAGATTGTCTGTAGAACACTGTTTGCCTTAAAAACTTGTTAGATTTTTTTAAATAGCATGATTTTAAGCCTAACTTATTATAATATATCACAGAAAAGAACATAATTTTTTACTGCCACAGTACTACAGTTATACATCACAGCCAACACACCCACAGGTGTAGGGAGTATAAACTTCTGCTCCCACAATTCAGCTTTGTGGAACACAAGGTGCAGCCTGGAAAACAAAGAGAACCTGAGGCACAACTGGAAGCTGGCATTGGATCCTTGGGTCAACTCTGTTTTGCAAGTGTCCCAAAGAGCAGCCACAGAGGCTGGAAATGTAAAGAGGGACAAGTGTGTGCACACAACCAGCCCCATGATTCGCAGCCACATCCTGGACTCTCTTGGGCTGTGAATGAATCATATGTGATGGGAAGGAACAGCTTAGGAGGAAGTGGCGCAAGACTTTTCACATAATTTTTTTTTTTAAAGCAAAGGGTGTAATTTGGGCACATCAAAATTCCCTGTTAATTTATGCCAGGTTTAATTTGTTTTTACTGAGACAGTATATAAAACCTCAACACTTTAATTTGAAGCTTTCAAAATAAAACACCCTGGATCTTGTTTTCCCTGTTGAGTTACTTCTCATAATAAAATACCGTTCTTAAATTAAAAAGAAAAAGTACTTGAAAATATTTTACTTCCAATAGGCAATGAAAATTTTGCTGTGTTACTCAGTGTAACGGGTCAGGTCATATGCCTATTAAAAATTTCTTATTTGTTTAGTTCTACCTGTACAAACTGAGTAGAAGTGAGTCAGTAGCCTGAAACAGCTAAGACCAACTTATAACAATCCAAAGACCATGCATGAGATCTAGCACGAAAACACCAATTACATTTGTTGTGGGCTTGCATTTTTAAACTTCCTTCCTTTTCCCTTTTATTGAAAGTGCCTTTTAAAAAACTGTTCTGAGATGCGCTGAGGGTGAGCTGTAAAAATTATAAATCCATAACAACTTTTGCATTCCAGGAGCAAATCAAATTGAAAACACACTTTATTAATAAATTTTGTGTCCTAAAGACAACTGGGAAAATTTTGAACAAAGAGTCTATTCAGCCAGAAAAAAGCCTATCAGCTACATATTATAATGTGGGACTAAAATAAACCAGGGAAAATGCTTGGGTAAGTTGAAACATTTCATGTTAATATTTTACAAAACATCTTTGTTTTGAAACATAACTTCGTTTTAATAGACTGCCTACCTCGTCAGCCCAGGGAACCCAACCTGAAAATAACAGGGTTCATTCACAGCCAAATAACATATTTGGCTTGTTATAAAATGACACTCCGAGGATTTTCATTTTAGCAAGGAGCGATGACAAATTATCTTTACAAATTGGTTCACAATGACTTTTCCAACACTTTAGTTATTTTGTCAAAACAAAATTTACATTTTTTTTGCAACTGTAGCCTGATGTTGCCAGCCTAAAGATCATGGCATAAATATTGATGTTTGAAACTCGTTAGGTTTTGAACAACTATGCACTTCTGATTTTTTTTTGTTCTGTGGTAGTTTCACTAGTCATAGACACGTAGTCAGACATGTGACACTATGTGTTCTGCATATAATCCCGGGAATTACCTTGATTTTTACCTGAAAACCCTGTTGTGAAAAACTGAACATAGGTTTTAGCCATAAACTCTCGCTGCTTCCAGTTCTGAAGAAATTTTTATTTACATGCAAAAATTTTGTGTATACAGTACAAGACAATAAAGGCTTGTTTGCAAAATGAAAATTCTGCCTTGCTCCACATATTCAGGCATTTCAGTAATATGCTTCAGGTTCACAGTGTGAACATTCCTTGTTCCTGGAAAACAAAACTGTTTTTATCTCTGCAAAGAGCATACCAAATACTTGCTGTGAGAATCGTGGATAAAGGAATGTCTCAGAGACATATTGCAGGAGTACAGAGTGAGCCATGGTCACTCCCTTGTGCAAAGGCTGTCTCTGATGTGGATTGCAAATGCTGTCCATGAAAATGAGAGTTTTTTGGCCACTGCACTGTGGGAGTGAAAGCCTCAGAGGCCCAGTCCTGGTGGACAGTCTGGTTAATAGTTTTGCCCTCCAAGAAGATGTCATAGTAAAGCACTGTCTTTAAACATGACTGACATGCCAATTTTCTGTGACCTAATGAAAAATGCATTTCATCAAGCTACAGCATTGAGCTGGCACACAGAGGAAACATGCCATGTGTGTAGACACAACCCTTCATGGTGTCACAAAATACTGTACCTGATAGCAAAAATTTATTCCACCAAGTTGGCTGTGATGACTGTTGATATTTCTTTGCATGGGAATGTGCAAAGGAGACTTGTGCTGGCTGGTGGCAATGTTTGCCCAGTAAACTCAAGAATGCTCAGGGAATGAGCATCTTTTTGCTCAGAGATGAAGTACTGGGGAAGCAGGGAAGCCAAAAGGATCCCTTTCCCCAGAAAGTTTGATCTGTTGATGATGCAGCAGTCTTTGGCTGCCTTTTCTAATCCTCTTCCAGTGAGCTGTGAGCTGTGCCAATTTCAATGGCACAGGGGTCAGCTGTGTGTGGACAGGGGCAGGTGTCCTGCCCCAGCAGTGGTGTCACAGTTCTGCCAAGGACTTTAGGGAGGGACAGTGTGAGGTCAGGGCTGAGTTCTGCATCTGGCTGGCAGGTTTCATTGGGTCAGACAAAGGCATTTAAATGCATCCAGTTTGCAGCCAGAGTCAGTCTGAACTGGAAAATGGTGCAGAAGTATTCATGGGTGTGAAGCTAAGCTAAGGAAAATCATTGCTTCAGGACTCTACATCTAAACACAAAAATAATAATAACAAGCCATAGGAAAGGAGAGGAAAGGAATACAATGACTTGAGGAGAGACCCAGCCCTACTGGACCTTGGCTGAGTAGATAGAAACCACCATATGAGTGTGCTGCTCTGTATGACTAGACCTGGGATTGTAGGGACATGTGGTTCAGAAAGCCTTAAACTGTTTTTTGCAATAAACAGGTTAACCTGAGAGCAATGGTGTTCTCTCCTTTTTATTTTTTTTTTTTCTCATTAGCTGTTTTACTGTATCTCCTTACTGTCACAGATAACCTAAATTCAATTTATGTACTATTGCTGTATCTTATTGCAGAATATGTATTTCTGTGGGCTTTGAGGTCTTGCTAAGTTGGGAGTTCAGTGCTCAGGTAAGAGGGCATCCTTCTCTTATGTTTAGTTTTAAACCTGCCATTGGCCAGTATAGAGCAAAGTGACTCAAACACAGTACTTCCACCTGCTGTATGGGCAAAGGTATTTTTTCCTACTTATTTGACCACAGGATGCAGCTTCCTAACATAAGAAAATGGGAGGGGAGTAACTGGTTGTAAGAAACCAGTTAGAGGTGGGGCTCTGAGTCAGTTTATAAAATAGTTGCTCACCTGCATCTGAGACATTTGAGCTATTGGTGTCTGTGGAAGCCGGGAGATGTGAGATTGCATTGCCACAAATAACACTGGACGTGTGTGTGAACGTGACCACAATGGACCAAGATGGCAATTTGTCTCAGGTAAGAAGGGTGCAGAGCAAAGCAAGTCATCAGAGGTCTCAAGTGGCTGTGCTGCATGTAGTGCAAAGGTGATACTACTTTCTCTGACTGCCATTGATTATAATGATTGATTATAATGCAGGATGAAGAAAGTCAAGGCTTCAGGACCTCAATATTGAAACTTTAAAAGTTATAGTAAACCACAGGAAGAAAATTAAAGCTACTTGGAAGTAAGAGCTTATTTACAAGGGGAGCATTTTGAATATTGAGGGGTTTTATTAATTTGGGAGACACCATATATGCAACTTTAGAATAAGTATTAAATAGCACGGAGGTGTACTACAAGGTGAAAGATTAATGACAGGGTGTGTTTGTGGGAGCCAGGTTTGCTGTTCCTTTAACAGCCAGGCCAGGAGCTGCTTCCCCTCCCCGTGTGTCACGAAGGGCGGACCTGACCTGGCTGCTCGCCTCTGCTCGGGCTCGGTGGGGCGAGCACGGCCCGGGCAGCGGCACCGGGCACCGCAGGAACCTCAGCTCCTGCCGGGGCTCTGCGGCCAGGGCTCACCATGGGCTCCATGTCCCCGTGGCCCTGAAGCTCTCAACTCCCAAAGAGGATTGCCTTGAAGAAAAATGTTGGTTTTTCCAGGGATAACGTTGACCCTTCTTGTTCCAGGAGCTGATCACTCAAAGCTCTCAACAAGGAGACGGAGCTATGCAGCTGAATCCTGATGGGAATCAGTGGACTTCTCTCACGAAGGTACCGCAAAGGAGAATTTCAAAAGAAAACTGTAAAGGGGACTTTCCTGCTGGGTGGAGGCTGGGTGAAAACAGGCAGGGTTCAGTATCTGCCCAACAGTGTAATTAGCTGCTGTAACCCATTCAGTTCCCTCCATGAGACACTGTCCCGCCTATCGCTTTGATCATTCCACTTACACAGTCTTGCTTCATGTAAATTCCTAGTGTGGCTTCCTGTCCTTGACACATGGAGAACAATCTCTGTTTAAACAGGACTAATATCTTTTAAATATTAAAGACATTTCAATAGGCTTTCAATAGGGTCTCAGTAGGCTTTCTCTACACATGTCTTGCTAAAGCACAAGGACAAGTTTCCTGCCAGATAGATAGCAAGAGCTGGGAAATTATGCCATTTATTCTCACAATAGTATGGCAGAATCTTAAAGTGGATTTTCAACGCCTGATTTCCTGAATTAACCCTTCTTCTGGCCTCTAGTAAAAACTAATAGATTTCTATGAGCGTTCAGACATGAAATCTCTCCTCTAGGAAATGAGAGCCTAGATGTGCTAGAAAATATTTTTACCCTTCCTCTCTCTAGTTTGATGCCATTTAGTAATAATTAGGAACTCTCCCTTGTTCTGTTTTGTGATGAGTACCGTTGCTGGGCAGCAGGTGTTGTGCTCACAGTTTAAGGAACAGCCAATCTTTTCTTGATTAGCTGAATGGAAAACCCCAAGATGAGAAAATACACCCTGCAATACAATTCTCTACACTTCAGGGGTTGAAGCAGTTTCAGAAGAACACACCAAACACCTCAAATTTTTTAGGCAAAACTCACAAAGCTGACAGGATTTTGGTCATTTGTTATTTATAGCTCTGTGATGTCTAAGCCAAGGCTCCTTGGTCATGACAGGGCACAGCCACATGCCTGAGTATTTTGTTCAGTCTCTTCTTGGCACATTGGAATCACCACGAAGGTGGCTCCAGGGGATCTGATCCATGAAACTGAGTTGAACCCTTCCAGGAATTGTCTTCTCCAAAGCCAGCCACTGACAGCATCAGTTATTGGTTCTGTAATTACTGAGCACTTTCTGTACCTGCCTCATTTCTGTGCCTTTAGGAGTTATGTTTTAGACATAAATTCAAGTGCCCTTGGTAGTCTGATCCACAGCTACTCTTGGGACCCTTAGCAGTGGTTTGACACCCTTGATTTGCACACCCAGTGACCTGCTGTGCAGCTGCACAGCACAAATATTCTTGCTATCTTTTCCTGGAGTGGGATATTTTGGTTACTTGGAGGCTGACTTTACCTATTTCTTCATTAGCCTACTTGCTAACTGCTTCCAGTCTCAACAGCATGTGTTCATTAGCCCTGTGCCTGCATTGATGCACTCAGGTTAAACATTTGGAGAGACTTTACATGGATATATATTCAGTTAAGCCTATGAACACTGATGCACTTCACTTTTTATGAATGGACATTATTAACAGAGAACATACCAAATTGTTCTGCTCAGACAGTCCAACTAAAAGTTTTGCTCTCCTTTCCTGCAGTACATGTGTTACACTTCTTTCTCAGTGGGTCTTATGAGGCCAGTGTCATGCTAATGCCACCTCAGGGCTGGCAATGCTCTTTTATATTCATTTTGCAGTACAGGTGAAGTCTTCACCTGTCCATGGCCCTGTAGTTGTGCTAAGTGCCTTTTAGGTCTTTTGGAGCAAAATTTTTCTGCAGGTTAACATTCCAGCATGTTGTGTCTTTTCCCCCCTCTCCATGATGGTAGAAATAATGAGTTACGTGGAAGTTGTTTATTTGTTTTTTTTATGGTAAAGGGAGAGGAGATATGAACTCATATCTCCAATATGAGATTAGAAGAGCAATATGAGAGGCTAAGAAATTTTGCATGTGGTCAGAAACATAGGCTAATATGAAAGAGGGAAGCCACAAGAAAAAAACAAGTTTCTTATCAGGTGTAAAACAATGTTTGCACTTCTTAGGCAAAACAGTGCAAAAAAGCTTGAGATGTGAAGAGTTTACATACTTCAAAACTAGAGAGAGATTTCTCACAAGAAAAAGTCAGAGGTGACCTTAACTCAAGAGGGCAGCTGTATCCCTGTAAATGAAAAACTCATGCATAGTAGGTAGGATGGTGGAAGAGCAAAGCAGCAATCTCTTTCTCAGGCCTTAAAATCAGTTTGGGGATCAGAGGTCAGCATTTAACTCTGCAGAGTACTGTACATTTAAAAGAGCAGGAATATGAGAAAATCATATCTCATAGCCCAGGAGACCAAATGTATGTAATGACTGGTTAGAAGGTAATCACAATAATAATTTTGTCACTTGAAAAAGGTCTAAAACATGTCTTCATTTTCTATCTTTGAAATTTAAAAAAAAAATCTTCTCCCAAGCTGGGACTGAATCTTAGCACTTCATGCAGCCAGATTTTAGATAAGAAACAAATAAATGCTCTAATAAGATAAATCCTCATAATATGCTACAGAAGAAAAGAAGTATTTCATTCTAGTACTTGATTTAGATGCTAGCAGGAAAATAAATGTATTGGCCATTTCATAATCAAATAGAAAATTCAACTAAATTGTTCCTGAGTTGGGTGTTTATCTCTCTTGATCACTTTTGTTTTCTAAACATGCTATCTAACTTCAGCATTCATTCCTGTCTTTTGTATGTTTGTTTTTTTTCCCCTGCAGATAGAATCTTCTCCGTGTTACTTACTGACTGTAAGAGTCATAAGAGCAAGAAATATCCACCAAGCAGATGTCTGTGAGTATCTGCAGTGCTCTATAGAGGAGCTCATGGTGGTCCCTCTCACCTCCATGGGCTAATAACTAGCCTTGCTCCAAGAAAAGGTTCTTTCTAGATTTCTTCCATGAATGGAGGAATTTCTGTTGGTGCACTGGTTCCAGCAGTGAACATGGAGTGTGTTTCTCCTCCTTGCATCAGCCCTTGCTCTGTGCAGAGGTAATTCCATGAGGTCACAGCTGTGCCTATCACACACAGTTCTCTGTGTTCCCAAAGGGAGCAATAAAAGCTCTGCAGTCTGTTGAAAGCAAAAAAAGTGGAAACATCTCCCATGTTTTCCTCTGGAGTAGATTTATGCAGCAAAGAACACAAAATGGTTGCACTAATTGAGTAAATACTGAAAGATGAGAAGCCTTGTCTCAAATTTAGCTTGTATTCAAAGTTTTCTCAATGCTAAGTAACCTAAACTACCATACCCTAATTCTCTGTGTGCCACCATTCCCAGATAAAGGCCCCTCAGCTGTTGTTACATTTTGTAGCTCTTCTGGCTTCTGCGGGCCTGGAACCAAAATATAATAGAAGATTGTATCTTCACTTATGCAGAAATCAGAAAGCTTTTTCCTAATGTTCTGTTTGGCTGAAAGAGAAGATATCACTTTGTTTCCTTAATGCTTGCTGCATTTGTCCTGTTTTTTTTTATCCTTGGCTAAACTGATTGTTTGATGACATAGAATGAGGAGAAAACCCTTTGTGTTTAATGTATTTATTATATTTCTAATTTATTTAGAGAAGAGTCATGTCACCCTTCCTTTTTCTCCATTCCTCCTACCTAAATTGTATTGTTCATGTTGACCAAATATGCCATTTTGTATCATAGTGTCTCTCTTTGAAAACAAAACTTCATATTGTTCAATTAATTCTTTCTTCTAGAGCAAATGCTCATTTTAGATGTATTTGTTTTTAATACAGTGAGCCATACTGATTGCTACGTGAGCCTGTGGCTGCCAACTGCTTCAAATGACAAATTTCAGACTAAAGCCATCAAGAATTGCAAAGATCCAGTCTGGAATGAAACCTTCTACTTCAGGATCCAGAGTCAGGTCAAGGTACTGAACTGGGACGTTTCTGGTGACTGACCAAGGGAGCTACTGAGAGGTTTTATCCTTTTGCAAAGGGACTTAAGCAATTTTCTCAAGAGGCAAGGAAAGATGCAGAAAATGTGACAATAACTCATATCCTCATGATGGTTTTCCATGCCATGGCAGATGATTGTCTCTCTCAGCCATAGTAGAAGATGGCATTTGAAATGTCTGTGATTTCCTCTCATTCCACCTCATAGGTGATGACATGAAGTTGATTTCCTCTCCGCTTCCTTCCCTTCCTGTTCTTCTTCCTTATGTCATCTCACTTCTCACAACAGCTGACTAAAACTGTTGTCCCCAGGATCTCCTGCTTTGAATAAAACCTGACACATTTCTAAAGCCCTTTCATTCCTTTCCCAGAATGTGCTGGAGCTGGCACTCTATGATAAGGATGTGGTTACTCAGGATGACCACCTCTTCACAGTGTACTTTGACATAGCCAGACTTTCCCTGGGAGAGGAAGTCTTCATGCACTTCAAGTGTGATTCACAGGTGAGATCTGAAATAAGAAATGGAATAGCTTGGCAAGAATGTGTTTGTTAGCTTTTCCGTCTAAAATGTTACTTGTAAATTTTTGCCTTTTTTCCTCATTGTGTGTCAGCTGCCTATCCGCATAAAAATAAGTTGATTTTCTCTCTGATGTGGGAAAACCTCTTCATACCTGGATCTGTAGGCACACTGAAGGGTTTGATGTTGCCCACAGAGGCTCACGAATTTCAAGTTTATTGGCAAAATTGTCACTTTGCTGAGCCTGCTCCCATTGAGGGTCAAGGAGGGTGTCCATGCCAGCCCCTGATGCTTTTGTCATAACCTATTACTTAGCCTAATAATTAGGAAGTAAAAACTCCGTGATCAGAGCTAAATGTCAAACCAGATTAGTTGCTGATTATGGAATGTGGCATGGGTGTTTAAATAAAGTCTAAGTCATGCCACCCAGCTTGGCAGCAAGAAATAATCCTATCTTGAATGTCCGGGGAGACTGAAAGTTCTACATCTCATCTCCCAGTATGTTCTATCATTCTCCTTTTCCAGCTCCCTTCCAGTTTCTTGTGCATCTGTCATGCACCACTCAGCTGAGGAATTACCTTATCTACACACACCCAAGCTCCACAATGCATTTAATTGTCTTTAAATTCCTTATCTGACAGTTCCGTTCCTTGCAAAACACCAAAGGAGCAGTGTGTGCACTTCCACTAAGCTCTGGTAAAATTAAAACTTTGGCTAGTTGTAACCCAGCTGATCACTTTGAGTGGTGTCATATCCAAACCTTTTGCTTTTATGTTTGCACAGCTACACCAGTTAGAGCTCATACTCTTCAAGCCTTTGTAAAAGTTTTTGTCCTATATTATTAACTTTTTGGTGTCTTTAATTCAGTGGGTAATTTGAGCAACTAAGTAGCCTACAGCATGGTCTCACTTCACTGTTCATTATCCCTTCTGTCTCCACTTTTGTTTTCCTCTTGTCTGTGCTTTCTTCCCCTGAGGATTATACTCTTTTTCACCACTTCACAGACCAGGCCTTAATGTCAGATTTACCTCTGTCCCAAAGCCCTCAACTTGTTGCCAGACAAAGATGTTTTCCTCTTCCACAACTTCTTTGCATGTCACCATTTCTCTTCCTTAACACCAGAAGGTTTTGACCTTCCCCTTCAGCAGATCCCCTTTCTTTTTGCTGGCAGACTCAGAATGAGACAAAATCTCCTCCTAGGTCTGTCCCTTAGGCCCCAGCAGAAGCAGGCTAGCCAAACAATTTCTGTGTTAAAAACTGCTATGACAGCCATCCACAAGCTTCCTATCAGTAGAGAATCTTGAGGCTCAAGACACACAGATGTGAGGTGGTGTGTGCCTCTATTTTAAATGCTCTATTGGTCACAAACAGTGCATGTATAACCAGATTGTGAGAATGCGGACTTGCGTTATGAGAACTGCCAGTAAACTAGAACCAAAATAATTTTTCTTTCTTTATTTTCCAGAGACAAGAGGAGTTGGAGGTGGGATTTGCCTTAGATAATATGTGAGTAAACAAGAAATGCAACATAACCTGGAACAAAAAAAACCCAGCAGTTCAGAGACATTAAATAATCTAGTCTGATTGTTCAGGGTGCATCATTCCCAAGGAATCTGTGCTATGAGCTGTGTCGACAAATGGGTGAATGCCAGGATGACCTCCCTTGAACTTCAGGCAAACAGGGAGAACACCCTAGAACCTTTTCTTTGTCTAATGTAGTGAACATTATTTAAGACCAGAATGTTGCTGGTTTGTTATGGACTTGTGCTTGAGATCAGCAAGAGGGTCCAGCTCCCTTCAAAACACAACATGGAATAATGCACTGGATTTCTGATCCAGAGCCTTTATTGTTCCATTGTCCAACAAAGCATGATTTTTTAAAAAATTGGATTCCATGAAACCATCCTTGGCCTCAGCTTGGGACTCAGCATAAAATCACTACATAGTTTGGCCTCAGAACACCTTTGGCATTATTATTTTTGCTGTGCTCTAGGACTGGATGAACCAATATGATGACAATTGTGTCTGCATATAGTAGAGTGAGGAAACTTGTACAACAAGTTTCCTAGGACTTTTCTTTCAAATCCAATATGCAGGTAAAAATATGCAAGAGGAAAATCAGGGGAAGGGTGGGGCTTATGAACTATACTGTAATTTTAATGACTTATTGTAAATGCATTTTTCTTTCTGTTTCCTAGTTCAGGCCCTCCTGAAACCATCATTACTAATGGAGTGGTAGTGGTGAGTGATGTTTCATCATCTTTCTTGTCCTGTTGCCACACTTGTTTCACTTGACTCACATCAGGACAACATACCCCTTGACTGAGACAGCCAGCACTGAAACATTGCCATTTCCCACTTCATCCTGACACATCCTTGTGGATGGCACTTCTGGAGACACTGTGGCTGGAACAGCATGGAGTTCCCCCATCCCAACACCCCTTCACTGTTGCAAAGGAAACATGTGGAAGTAGTTTAGGTCTGAGACATCAGTGCAGCAGTGAATTCTTCCTTAGACATCACTCCTCCCAAATTCCCATACTGCCAAAGTGAGAGGGTTTGTCCTGTCCCATGCACATATCATTTCCCACATTCATAACTGGGCTTTTTACACAGGGACTTCCCATACCTGACATTTTCTCATTTATTATCTTTGCTTGCTCATGAATTGTGTTTAAAACAATCCTTGCATCTCTGGGATCCTGAAAGTACTATTTTTCACTTTGTCCTCATCTTTTCCCTTCTGCAAGCCCTGTTCATCCACACTGCACTTCTGCCTTGCCCTGGTTCTGTCCCGTTTAGACTAGGAAACAGAATGTCATATTGGAAAATTCCCTTCCATGATGTATTTTACTGTTCACGTCTCTTATAGTCTCGCAAAATCTGCTGCTTAGAAATTCAGGTGGTTGAGAAGAAGAAGAAGAAAAAGGAGAAGAAATCAAGTAAGGATATTTCTCCATCAGCTATTTTTAACTGATGTGCTAATATTATGAACACAATTGGCTTAATGTAAGAATTAAAAAACCCCAACAAATCCAAATAATGAGAACAGCCTTGTGATAGACTCTGTAAGAGTTTTTGTTACCAGTTTTGATGAGAAAACTAAGCTGGTCTGCTTTTGTGTCATTTTCATAGAAAAAGAATTCTCCTTTAAAGTGCAAGGCTCTTATGAGGGCACCCAGGACATTGTGCTGGGATCTAATCTGGTCTTCAGCTCCTCCTCCTCTCCTGCCAAATTCCACTATGCCAGATACAAGCAGCCAACACTGGATGTTACACTACCAGGGAAGAAACGACCTCCCTCCACAGTATGTTACAATTGAGCTTTAGAAAACATAATAATGGCGTGTCAAATATTAGACACCATAAATAGTAACATTAATTTGCACTGTGGGCAGAGAGTAGCATTCCTTACAATGTAAGCCTGGGTTTATTTGTATTTTTTCAGCACTCACGTGTGTATGATACAGGCTCTCCAAATGTGGAACTTCATTCCATTCCAAGTGGAAAAAATATAATCTTAGCAGAGGTGAGTACCAGCTTTTTTTTGGGAGAGGCTGAGAAACCTGGATGTGGAAGTCTGCATCCCTCTGGTGATTACCGTGGTACTTTCTGACAATGAAAGCCTGCAGACAAAAATACCACAGCCTAACAGTGGTAGGTCTTTCAGCTGGGTTTAGGCCGGGTTGTGCCTCATTCTGTTTGAATAGATGTGGGGCATCTTGCCACTCCATCCCGATCTTACTCCACACTTAATGTTGAAGCTCTGCTCTTCCCCCTCTCACACACCAGAGGGGCACCTGAACTGGCTGAGGCAGCATCAGACTCCTGCTGATGCTGACAATGCTTTACAAAGCACTTTTAGCCTCGTGGTTAACAGAATCCATGTAGAATGAAAGGATCATGACTGTTTTGGGGTATAAGCCACAGAAAGGGCAGAACAAATGCTGCTGTGTAGAATTATAGTTCTGGCTGCCTGCCCCGGAGGTACTGTTAGTAGAGATGGGTAAGGTTTACGTTATCATTACTCTGTAAACAGCAGTTATCCTCAGATGTTACATTTACTGGAAAACATTAAAAAATGTAGAACAACTTCCCTTTCAGTGAAACACTACAGACAATTTGCATAGGCTGCTGGATTATTCAGCTCCTGATTATTCAGTGCTCCTGATTTGTACCCACATTGCTAGGATGTCACAAGATAAAATTCCTCCTCAGGCTGCAGGGAAGAAGCAGGTTGTCAGCACTCATGTTGTTCACATTTTTGCTTTCCAGGATAAAAGATTTGATTTACATGTGAAGGCAGAAGACTGGTAAGAGACTTGGCCACTCTTGGAGGTTAACTTTTACTTAGCTGAACTCATCTCACCCTAGGCTCTTTACTGGGGAGGAGGCACTCACAGCAGGACTGTAGGTGGTGTGACCAGGTGATGTGGCATTCACATGAGCTGGAAGCAATTGCATGTAGTGTAGTGGATAATACATGTGGATAACCCATACTGAGACATGAATAATGAAAAAATATGCATAAAAATAAAAACAGAAAAAGTAATACTTTTAATAATACAAGTAATACAAGTCAGTTATGCAATCCAGAGTTATGTTCAGCACAGTGTTTTACCTTTTCTTTAACACTGGGCAAGAGTGCAGCCAATCACCTGGCATTGTTGATTATGAATCAGGAAAAAATTTCTGCTTAATTCAAGAAAGTAAGAGAAGTTTTTCCTACAGCTCTCAGCTCACTAAAATATGAGAGAAACCAGACAGCAGATATCTCAGAAATGAGCTGCAGGAATGTCTTTCCTTAGGTTTTATTTTGATAGCTCCTTAGAAAATTATGCCCTTTTTTCTATCCTTCTTTCATGCAGCATTGTATACTTGCTTGGGAGTGTAGGAAAGGGACCTCCTGTAAATGTAGTATTTTGTGGGTCAGATTCATTTTATTGCGTTGGAAACTCTGAGCTTGTCTACCAATAATAAAATGCAATATTCTTTTTTCTTGGTCTCTGCCTCAGCCCAGACCACCTTGATGTGCGTTTAGGATTTGACCTCTGCAAACAGGAGCAAGACTTTCTCTCCAAAAGGAAGAATTATGTCATTCCTGCTCTGAAGAAGGTTCTGCAGCTGGAACAGGATCTGCTGGACCATGAGGTCTGTAGGGAAAGCATTTAAAACATCTCACCAGTGCTTAGTAGTGAAAGCATAATGGCATAATACAACCTCTTCTTCTTCACAGTTAATTTTTTTCTGATCTTTCTATTTTTTTTTTCATCATCTTAAAACTTATGTATACCTCCAATACTGCCCCATACCTCTAAATTCACCCTGCTCTTTGTGTCCTTTGCGACTGCTATCCTGGGTTTAACTCTTTTCCTGCTACATCTTTCTTGGAAGCCAGACCAGATATTCCTTATATAGGAATAGCTTCTTCCACACTCTTTACCCTATTATTGTTATCCTTGTTGACAGTCCCTCCTCTCTTCGACCAGTGAAATTTCTTTTTAATTCCTGCCTTTTCAACTGATTTTTATCTCTCTCTCTGTCTCTCTTGATTTGAATTAATGCATTTTTATTTGTTTCGTACCAAACATCTATGTTGAACTCATCGGAGACAAATGTCAGATATCTAAGCAAAAATGGTCATTGCTTCTATTCCTGTTCTCCTTTATAAAATAAATGGTAGGTTATATTTCAGTAGAAATCATTTAGAAAGAAGTCTGTGCCTGGGCACACGTGGTGGTGTCAGGCTTTATGTATCAGGAGGTCTCTGCTGAGAGCTGTGGTCAGGTGCAGCTGCTGTGTGACACCGACCTCTTCTGTCCCTGTGTTGCACAGACCCCGGTGGTGGCTGTCATGACCACGGGAGGAGGGATGAGGTCCTTGACTGCACTCTATGGCAGCCTGAGGGGGCTCAAGAAGCTCAATGTCTTGGACTGTGCCACCTACCTGACTGGCTTGTCTGGCACTACATGGTAAGTGGGACTGGGCAGCCCTTGGCTGGAGTCTGGCACCAAAGTGCTGAAGGAGGCTGGGGATGATGCACAATAGTTTACCTACAATAACTTCTCAGCAGCCCTACTTCTTCCTCTTCTTCCAAAATTGACAGAATAAAGCCTTTTCATGGGGGAAAGTCACATAATTTGTAACTGCATGAAAACAAGTGTTTTTCTAAGAATGCTTTATGGAAAATTGTTCAAACTGTTTTGACAGGAGTAATGACTGTGACTTTAAAGGGAACATGACAGTTTCATAGGGAACTGAAGACAGGAAACCTTAATTTCAACTCAAGAACTTAAAATAGAAACATAAAATGTAGATATTGCCTACCTCAAACCTTGGTTTGCCTTTTTTCCCCTCTTCAATACGTATTTCCTCTTCCTAGGACCATGTCAAACTTGTACAGAGATGCTGAGTGGTCACGAAAGGATCTCGACAAGCAAATCAGTGGGGCTCGAAAAAATATGACAAAATGCAAAATAAATTCCTTTTCCTTGGAATATCTGAAGTATTACAAAAAGCAGCTGTCCCAACGGAAAAGAGAGGGCCGCAAAACGTCTTTTATAGATCTCTGGGGTCTTGTCCTGGAATCTTTTTTGCATGATGGGGTACAGTATATCATAAAGCAGCATTTACAGTCACTTACCATTTTCTGAAAATTTATTTCTGGAGAAGATATTTTCCTGTTGGCTCTGAAAAAAAAGCAGTTTGCTACGAGACTGTGCAAGCAAATGCACAACTGTTTCTAAAACATTTGATGCCAGCCTCGTAGATACTCATCCATGGTAGAAATCAGCATTCTTGCTTGTGAAATTTTGAACATGTTTTTGTGAGAAAACTCCAAGACTAACATTTTGAAACAGTATTACAGTTTAAGAATGGTTTTTCATATTCCGCAAGTTACTTGTTAAGAAATATCAAAATTGCGGACATTATGCACGCCCATGAGAGGTGTTAACATAAGGACCTGCAGACTTTTGGAAGGTGTGAGATCTTCCATAAAGCTGCAGCATAATTCAATAATATGTTCAATACCAAAAGTATTGCTTTATGTTCTTTATTGTTTCTTTCCATTTTCATCTTAATGCATCATCAAATTATCTGGTATCAGACTGGATGGCTGCAGGTATTTCAGTAACAGAATGCTTGTGGGAATTTTGAAAAATATGGAACATTTCAGAAGATAAGTGGAGCACACATTATACATTAGAGGCCGGAATTTTACTGCCCTGCAAGCTTAGATGCAGAGAAAATATTGCCATGCTAATTTTTATCTCAGTGTAACCATATTTCTGGAATCACAGAAAGACAACCACAGACTCTCTGATCAGCAAAAAGCCATTGATCGTGGTCAGAACCCACTTCCTATCTACACTGCAGTCAATGTCAAGAACAACTACAGCACTCTGGATTTCAAAGGTAATTATGAGACTTCTGAGAGTCATTTGTCTTTAAATTTAAGATGGTAAATCGTGAAACTGTCTTTTTACACAGCCTAAAAACCCCCTCTTATTTGAAGACCAGAATCTCAGGTGATGTATATTCATATAATATCCTTGTGGTAAAAGTTTGACTGTCTATACAACAGACTCAAAAAATACTCCAAAGCCTTTCCATGCTCATGAATTTTCATTTGCAACATGCTTATAACTCATTGCCATTGATCCAAAATATTAGACTCAAAAAAATTACTGTCAGTACTGTAATAAAACATTGTTCTCTTCTTTGGATTCTTTTTTATAGAATGGGTGGAGTTCACCCCATATGAGGTGGGATTGCAAAAGTATGGAGTTTTTGTTCGCACTGAGGATTTTGGCAGTGAGTTCTTCATGGGAAGATTGATGAAGAAGGTCCCTGAATCCAGGATCTGCTTCTTGGAAGGTAAGCTATTAAAAACAACAAATTATTTTATCGCTTGTTTTGTTGTGGGGGTTTTGGTTTGTTTTTTTTTTTCTTTAGTTTTGTTTTTAGTTTTTTTTTTTAATGTGAGCTATATAAACTACACACTAATAAAGTATAGGTGCAGGACTAACATGGAAGTTTCACAAGAGAGGATAAATGTCTCTTTGCTGAATTAATACTTACTATAATGGATTCAGTTTACAGTAAAGAAGAAAATTCCAAGGGACTGTCAAATAGTTATTTACACTTTTAAACCTCATTTTGAATTACAACATAGTATGGCTTCCAGTACAACAATAAAATTGAGGTCCCTGGGAATCCAAGGTTCAGCTCATGCTACCCCAGAAGGGTGAACTTCCGAGCCTATTGCCTGTCTCACGGGTAGTCAGTATTCTGTATGCTCCCTTGAAACATTTTACATGAGCCTTCATGCTGCGTCAGGGTGTGTTGGAGCATGCCAGACCCTCCTGCTCCAGAGTCCCAGGCCACATGTCACTGGCTCCAGGTTCCACACTGCCTGGGCAAGGCTGGGGGAAAACAGCACAGCCATCCTGCAGACATTTTTGCTGTTGACTGAAGTGGAGCGTGGATATGTGTTTTCCTGACAAGCTGTCAGCTTGTGACTGATTTCACAAGCAAGCTTCTCTTTGACTGGCCACTCCACTGAGCAGGAAGGAGACACTGTACTATTTTAGCCTCAGTCTGCACTGGATTGTCACACATTTGCACTCCTTGAATGAAAAAACAGTGAGAACTTGTGCCCTAATGGATAACCAAAGAAATTGCTTTTCAAGCTCAAAAATGCATGGTCAAAACTGATCCTTTGGTGTGTTAGCAGGCTTATTCTCAAAAAGGGAATCCTACAAAAGCAGAGGCTGTAAGATTATATTGTAGTTATGCCTCCATCAATATAATTCCACATCAAATCTGTTGGATTGCAAACTTTCATCCTTTCTTTTTATACAAGCTTCATGATACTTCTTTTTTTTTCCTAAAAATACAAATTCCATATTAATTCACAAAGATCTCTATCCCTAAGTACCGTAAGACAAAAACTGGATACCAAAAATCAGGTTTAAAAACCAGCAGCCAAATAAAAATGACATGTCATGCTTTTAAGATAAAGTAACAAAAAAACAAAAAACCAAACTTCACAAGTTTCGTCTCATTGTAGCAGTTTGAGAATCATGATATGTGAATATTTGAGTCAGAAAGCTCTTTTCTTTTACAGGCATATGGAGTAGTTTATTTTCATTCAATGTGTTATATATCTGGAATTTGTCCCATTCATCGGAAGACTTCTGGCACAGGTGGACCCGGGACCAAATTGACAATATAGGTAAATGTCCATACTTCTTTTTCACTGTGTATTTATTGTTAAATGGAGTTATATGTCTCATACTTCAAAGCACAAATTAATAATTTAAAAATCACTGGTCCTATGATCTATCAGGACTCAACACTGATGTTGGTAGGTGATTAAAATGTTCAGAAATAATAAGATTGATCTGTAAATTATTAATATAGCAAAGTGATTTTGACTGCTTCACCTGGGAGCTACAGTAATACAAAGAAGCACAACAGCTGTCCTTTTCCAAAGACTGCATTCAGTCTGTTCCACAAATGTGTGTATGTCTGGAGCAGACTTCTATTGCTGTTTGACACTGTATCTTGGGGGGTTTTATCTAAGCTTTACTGTATAAGGAAATGGTATTTGTCCAGTAAGAGTAGCTTCTTATTTTCTGTTTTGTTCAGTCACTTTTGCTTGTTGGTCCTTTTCAAAAGTGAAAGCATCAGGGTTTATTACTTAGCTTGACTTCTTGAGGTGAGAATTCCTCCTTGGGGTTCTTCGCACCTTGCCCTGGGCAGGTGTTGTATTTCAATACTCAGTGTATTGGGCAGGTGTATTTCAGTACAGTGTATTGGATAGGTGCTGTGTTTCAGTACAGTGTATTGGATTGGTGCTGTATTTCAGTACAGTGTATTGGATAGGTGCTGTGTTTCAGTACAGTGTATTGGATTGGTGCTGTATTTCAGTACAGTGTATTGGATAGGTGCTGTGTTTCAGTACAGTGTATTGGATTGGTGCTGTATTTCAGTACAGTGTATTGGATAGGTGCTGTGTTTCAGTACAGTGTATTGGATTGGTGCTGTATTTCAGTACAGTGTATTGGATAGGTGCTGTGTTTCAGTACAGTGTATTGGATTGGTGCTGTATTTCAGTACAGTGTATTGGATAGGTGCTGTGTTTCAGTACAGTGTATTGGATTGGTGCTGTATTTCAGTACAGTGTATTGGATAGGTGCTGTGTTTCAGTACAGTGTATTGGATTGGTGCTGTATTTCAGTACAGTGTATTGGATAGGTGCTGTGTTTCAGTACAGTGTATTGGATTGGTGCTGTATTTCAGTACAGTGTATTGGATAGGTGCTGTGTTTCAGTACAGTGTATTGGATTGGTGCTGTATTTCAGTACAGTGTATTGGATAGGTGCTGTGTTTCAGTACAGTGTATTGGATTGGTGCTGTATTTCAGTACAGTGTATTGGATAGGCGTTGTGTTTCAGCACAGTGTATAGGATAGGCGTTGTGTTTCAGTACGGTGTACTGGATAGGTGTGATTTAGCAGTGTTTCCCCAGAGGAGGAGCCGCCGCTGCCCTCGGAGCCGCAGGAGCTGCGGACGCGGCTGTTCACCCCGCCCGGGCCCCTGGGCAGCGCCCTGCGCGCCGCGCTCACCGACCGCGCCTGCATCGCCCAGGAGCACAGCTTCCTCCGCGGCTTCCAGATGCACCGCCACTACCTGGAAAACACGCACTTCTGCAGGTGGAAAGGTAACGGGACACTGGGGGCCTGCGGAGAGAGCAAACAAACTGAACAAAACAAAACCCCGGATTTGATATTAAACCTGTTCTCTGTGGCAGGAGGCCAGGTTTGGGCACAATCTCTATTGGATCAACCTGTGATGGATCATGCTGCAAGACACAGCATGGCATGGCATTGAGCTATATGTCAGTGGTTTGGTGGTGGCACTCACCCCTGGAGACTGGGCCACCAGGTCCTTCCTCTCTACCCCCTTCATGAATGTTGTTACTGCAGGTCCAAAACTGCGTGTAACTGGAGCTGAGAGGGCAGAAGAGAAGGGATATGGCAAATCTTCCTTCCCCAAGGACTGTAACCCTGTGGACATGGTGTAAGGGTGGGAAAACAGGCCAACAAGTTTTGCAGTATTGAACTTACAGCAAGAATATTTTTTCTTTCAGATACTGTGTTAGACACATTTCCCAACCAGCTGACACAATCAGATGAATTCCTGTCTCTGGTAGATACTGGTTTTTTCATCAATACAAGCGTCATGCCACTTTTAAAACCGGAGAGAAAGGTGGATGTCATCCTGCATTTAAATTACAGTGCAGGATCCCAGATACAGGTGAGAGTAATTGAAACAGTCTATTTCTTTTTTAATATGTCTATACCTATAATTTTTTAACACTTGGGTACATTTTATATTGGTCCTACTAAAAGTCTTAACCTTGAGCATTTTTAGCTTAATGTTGAAGAGCAATACATCTTTATAGGCTGCACGTAGTCTCGTTTGTTTTTCTTGTATAATAAACTGTATTGTGCTAAGACTCAGGAAAAAAAAAAGGAACAAAAAAAACTTCATTCCAGTGACACAGTGCTTTTAATTAGGGGTTAAGATTTTTTTTGCACAAGCAGCTTAGAAAATGTCTACTTTATTACTGGACTGCAAGAAATCCTGAGCCTTAAAATCCTATTTTAAGTCTTAGTACTGCTCTGTTCCTTGATCCAGGCTTTGGACCAGACCTGCAAGTACTGCTCTGAGCAGGGAATCATTTTTCCCAGAGTGGACTTGAGTGAAGAAGACAGGAAACACCTGAAGGAGTGTTACCTCTTTGATGGTGCTGAGACTCCAGGAGCACCAGTACTGCTATTTTTCCCACTGGTTAATGATACCTTCCAAAAATACAAAGCACCAGGCAAGTACTCAAACATGTTAAAAAGAAGGTTTACATCATGCACAGCCTATTAAAAGGATTATATTTAATACTCCAACTTTTGAACTTCACTCTTGACTCTTTTCAGTATATCAAACGTTTCTGTTGCTTGAAGTTAATTTTTTTAACCATGTGAGATTTGATGCCAGGGCTGTGATGTTTCAATCCCTAAGCTATTTATCTTGCAGGTAATTAGTTTTCAGGTAACTTTGATGTATCTAATAATGTGTATATCCATAGATACATACTGTAGGTATCTTCAGGTACAGCTAAGAACTACAGTGCAGACTCATGTAGGAATAATCACAGTTTTTTCTCCCCTTATCCTGTGAAGCCACTGGTATGCACTTGAGCTAGGGACTGAACTGCCAATCTGAATACGAATTATTATTTTTTTTTTTTTTTTAATTAAAGCCAAACGAGTAATTTAGACTGTGAGCTCTCTCTGTGGAGAGACACCTCCTTTCCTTCCTCTGTTAAGAGTTTGCTTGTTTATGACCAGAGTGATTTGTCTCAGCAGTGATTTCTCACCCCTTCCTCCTAGGTCAGAGGCGCTCAGAGTCAGAGATGGAAGATGGCAAAGTTGATCTCTACGGCTGCTGCTCCCCCTATTCAACCTATTCCCTTCAATACACTGAGAAGGCGTACGACCGCCTGGTTCAGCTGGGGGAGTACAACATCCTCAATAATGAAGACCTCATTATACAGGCCCTGCGCACAGCAGTGGCACGGAAAAGGCAGATAAAGAAATAATGTCACACAAGAGAGGGTGCTTTTAGTCCCTTAACCTACCGAGGGACCGAAGGTCTCTTGCTATTAGCCAGCAGGCTTCAAAGCATTCCTGCTCAATCCCACTAAATGGTAATCTCAGGTGGACAAAAAAGACTGAAGAAAAGCTTTTTCTCCGAAGAATTTCACTGCAGCAAATCACTGCAATTAAGTTACAACAATGGGGTATGAATCATTGCATGGTACAGGGGATGGGCAGCCACAAAGAAGGTGCTAAAATGATAATAAACATGGTGCTTGTTGCCCTGAGAAAGAGCTTTAAGTGTTTAAGCCTGACATCTTCAGGGCAGACCACATTAAAAGCATATTTTATTAACTTGGCTTGTGTTTTGTATTTGCAAGTTGGTGCTGAGACAAGCAGCAACCTTTGGGACAGGTTTGGGACTGGGATCATGGCACACTGCATGCTTAGAGAAAACAACATGCTGTATGGAGAATAGGACTTTGGAAAGGGACATGGGAGTCTGTGGCAAGTTGGATGTGGGTCAGCAGTGCCCTGGCAGCCAGGAGGGCCAAGCCTGTCCTGGGGAACATCAGGGACAGCATCACCAGCTGGGCAAGGGATGGGATTGTCCTGCTCTGCCCTGAGCTGGGGTGGCCTCACCTCGAGTCCTCTATGTGGTTTTGAATGGTACAATGTGACAAGAAAGATTTTAAGCTGTGAGAGAGTGTCCAAACAAGGGCATTGAAGACCATGAAAAACCTTGAGGAAAAGCCATATGAGGAGTGGCTGAGGTCACTTGGTCTATTCATCCTGGAGAAGACTGAGGGGAGACCTCATTGCAGTCTGCAATGTAAATGTCTTCTTGGTTTGTCGGGTTTTGGGTTGGTTTTTTTAGTTGGTTGAATTTCTTCTGTGGGTTTGTAGATTTTTGGAATTTGTTTTTGTTTTTGTTTTTTTTTTTCTGTCGTTCTTTTAGAAGGTTAGGTTGAAAGGTTAAACAGGTTGAGTTGAGTTTCTCAGCGTACATAACAGTAGACTATTTACAATTTGTAGCCTACTGAAACCACCTGTGGTAACATTTAAAATTCTTTGGAATGCAGAAGATACAGACTAGAGTATGAAATGCTCTGCTTGATGTGCTGGCCCATACTGAGCCTGCTGCTGACCAGCACTCCCAGGTCCTTGTTCTGCAGGGCTGCTCTCCAGCCACTCCTCTCCCAATTTATACTTGTCTCTGGAGTATATTGTGTCTTCCTGTATTGGATTTACACGGCAAAGTGTTGGTAGTAGGGTGAGCTGCTGCTGGGGTGGCCTCTGTGGCTGCCAGCTGCATTTCAAGGCTAATGTGGAAGATTTTATCTCTGCTTTCCAAACAGGTAGATAAAGATATTCACAGTGTGCT
This sequence comes from Buphagus erythrorhynchus, assembly GCA_013400855.1. NCBI lineage: Eukaryota > Metazoa > Chordata > Aves > Passeriformes > Sturnidae > Buphagus > Buphagus erythrorhynchus. Next base: position 27,499 of record VZTT01055144.1, on the reverse strand, counting down.
TGGCTGAGCCGTGTCACTCTGAAGCTTTAAACAGCATCATCAGTCTGGCAGAGGGAGCAGGGCTCAGTGTTTCTGCAATGACAGGCCAGCCAAGGACAACAGTGCTCTGTGCAGCTCTCAGTTACAGAATACAGAGGAGAAGAAGTGTCAGTGACAGGGAGAAGTGCCTGTGAAACGCCTGCCTTGTTCCTTCAAGGGAATTCTCTGGATATAGCCATGCTTTTATTTCTGTACTGTTGAAAGTTTGAAGCTTTAATAGCGTGGTTTGTCCAGGGTAGATTCTTGGAAGATATTTTTTGTAGACTATGAACAAGTTCTGTCTCTCAGCAATTCTTTACTTTGCACCTATCCTGCTGGAATTAAAGTCTGAAAATGGGTGTTGTTGTAGTGAGGCTGGCTTGACTTTTTCATGACCAGTTCACTTTCTTTGCACAGTTAGGTGTGCACATCTCAAGCAATGGCTCTTACAGCAACAAACATGGCAGATGTAATTTCCTTACAGAGTATCATTAATGCTTCCAGCTCCAGCCATTCACAAGCCAGTGGGGAGCTGGATATATCATATGTGGCTCTGTGCTTACCTTTTCTTCTGGGATGCCCATGAGATGGAGAGGCTTTTTGAATCCACTGTGTTCATTTTAAAAAAGTCTCATTTTAGACATTTTCTGACCAGCCTTACTCAAGATTCAACAAGTTTGAAGGAGGCTTTTTACACCTTTCACATGTGAAACCTGAAGTTCAGCAGGGAGTGTAATAAATAAGTCTGGAAGGTCCTAGGAGAGGTGAAGAAGGCTTGCAAAGTTGTTGGATGTTAAAGCTAAGCCTGGAGGGATATCTAGCTTGATTGAATCCTTTGCCTTTGCAATGCTTGTTTGCAAGCCTTTAGCAGAACATGGAGGGACAGTTTTCAGGGCTTTCTCACTCTTGCTTGCTAAATAGTCCTACCAGCTTGCACTTCTTTAATAAGTCCATTTTATAACACTGTACAGAGCTATTGAATTGTTTAACTCTGGTGAATTGCTATTAGGCTGTGGAATAACAAGTAAAATAGCAAATGAGCTTTATATTGTACTAGATTATTCATCTGATTTCTTTCCATGGCTTATAAAAGCCAGAAATGCCATCAGATCATCTTGTTAGACTTGTTAGATGTCAGACTGTTACCTGCCATGAAGTTATTAAAATGTCAGTCTTGACCATCTGTGGCTGACCAAAGCCTATCTTGAAGAAAAACGATCCCTCTTCTATTACAGATATCAGGAATGACAAAGTCACCACATTTCGTGGAGCTATGTTGTGGTCACTGATCATCTTACAGCAATGGGTATGCACCTCGCTTCCAGCCTCATTTATTTTGGCCAGAGCCCAGATATTAGCACATTACGTCTTTTCCTAGTACCTTAAAAGCCACTGCATGACCACTGTATATTAGGATCAATTTTATAAAATATACCTAGTTTACATCACAGTCTTCTTTTTGTCAAACCAGTAGATACAACCCTTGAAATTCTGATTATAAACCCCCCTTTATTTGATGTATTGAGCTATATCTCTGCTCTTGCACTCCCTCCAATTCTTCATTGTCCCTTTATCAAATGCAGACTCCAGTACCCTTCCCACTACTGCTACACACTGAGATAATCATTCCTTTGTTATTCTTATATTCTTACATATAAATGAGTTCCCAGTTTCTATATATGGAATCCAGTTGTCCTCATTTGCCTTTAAAGGATTCTGAGTAGTTGTTTGTCTTCCATAAGCTGATCAGTTAGTTTTTTCTACACTCCAGTCTTCCCTTTTGTATGGGTGAGTAAATTGTAACATACAATGGCAGTTCTTTCATCATAACTCGCACTCCAGTGCATTAGATTTTACCATGGTAAAATCAGACCAGTCTATCAAGCAGGTCAGATCATTCTTTATGATTGCCCTGTCCTTTCCCTACTCCATCAATCTTTGTTCTTCTGCAAATCTGCCCAGTCAGGGTGCCTTGTTTATTTCCAAAGCACGCGTGAAAATATTCAATAGAGTTTGAGACTGGTAAACTCTTAAAAATTCCTCAAAATAAAACTTTTCAGTGATATTTATCACTTAGGACTGCTTCTCACATCAGTCAGAAAAAATACTCTTTACTTTCCTAATATATACTTTCTTTTCAGTCTTTGCATTAAAAAGATCTTACTATCTTTGCACAATAGACTAAAAAAAAGTGTGATATTTCAGGATAGAACAAAATCTGTTTCTTCATATTGAAAACACTATTTCCTACTGACTGGCTTCCAGAAACAGCTCAGGACTTACCGAAAGTGCTCATCACCTTACGGGGAACCTCTGGCTAATGCTAACCCCAGAAAGATTTCTTTTCCATGCAGTTACATTTCATCACTGTTTTGCTATGCTATGAACATTTCTGGGAGGACATCCTGTAATTGCTTTGACATCCTTTGCAGCCTCGTTGCACTCTGGCCACTTAAAGACAGCTTCAGTGACCTGCCTTGCAAGATCAATGCATCCATAGGACAGCACACGTTTTGGTCTCACAGTGGCACCACATACCTAAAATAAGGAAATTAAAGAAGAATTTCTGTGCCTAGTCCAAATATAAGTGAAACTTTTGCAAAGTTTAATAAGGAAAGAAAAAGAAAAAGAAAGGCACAGTTATATCTCTTTATTAATATCAACTTCCACCAACTTTCCTATCCTTTTTCCCTGTTCTTTTATTACCCAGCTACATGGTTCTTAAGCTCTTTACTGAACAATATGGCTAGGCATTTCGTTCACATGCAAGGGAGGTAGGTCTCTTAGTTCTGGCTTCATGCAGTGTTTCAGACATAAATTTTTACTCTAAATCTCTCCTGGTGTTTTTATGCACACACACATGTACACACCCATATATATGGAATTTGATTGGGTGGAACCATCTGCTGTCCGGACAATAAATGGTACTAGTTAATGACTGTCCTAAGGCAAACTAATTACATATTTACAATCTTTTTTTGGCAAAACACTCCCTTGTGTTGTGGAGTGCACTTTTGAGTGTATAATTGCTTTGTATTCTGAAAGTTATATATAATATAAACATCTGTACATTAACAAATGCTGTACAAAATGTATGAAGCATGAATGTAAAGAATGTATGCAGCTTGAAACCAGCTCTTCATTTAACACAGGTATTTCTATCAACTACTTCTGGGATGATGGAGCATTTGGCATGCATGACTACCATCCCACATTTTGAGTAATAGCAAGAGAACCCAGAGTGGTAATATATGATAATTGATTTTTAATTAGTCAGATATTGTGTTCATTATGGCAATGGCAGCCAAGGTAAAAAAACTACTGGCACATTACTACATCCCCCTTGCTGCTTTTTAAAATTGGCACAACATTCACATTCTTTCTGTAGTTCTGCAGTATACCAGGAATTAAAATAGCTGAAGCATAGATAGTCAAGCATCCTAGACTATGTTTTAGAAACTAATTGGTAAGAATGATCTCTGTTCTCTTATTACATGTTGTATGACTATGTGGTCATTTTCATTATTAATTGATGAAACATGTAAAGTGTCTTTTTTTAACATAGAATACAAGTGTTTTATTATCATCCCTGATTTAGCTGCATAATTAGTAATTATTTTGCTTTTTATATGAAGTAGTAAGTCCAAACCTCTGATAGCATTTTGCTTTCTCTTCATAAACATTTCCTTTTTATTTGCACATATGAGCTTATCATTGTCTTGGACTTGTGGAAATGCAGCAAATAATTCATTTTCCTTTCATGTCATACCTGTGCAATGTGATCTGAGTAGGTTTTCATTGTTACATCACATAGGATCAAAATATCAAATCCATGTGAGAGTTTATGCAAGAGCTGTTTAGACAGGTTTCCACATGCTTTAGTAACGTGTGGCTCCCTTACGCTTATTATAATGGAGATTCAGCAATGTTTGCCACTAAGAATTTGTTCTTCTTTAATCTGTGTTTTCTTGACTTGACCTAGGAGTCATGCTTGACTTTGATGTCTGTGAGTTTTTGCACAGTATAATGTTGCAATGGTGATTTAATTTAGGATGTAATAGGATGTACTTACATAGTTGCCTATCTCAATCTCCTGGAGAATGTTTCTTTCCTTACACATTTCTGAAACACTTCCTTAAGATGTTTTGCAATGGTTTCTTTAAAGCTTTCCATGCAGAGCTGTCGACATAGTTTAATCTTTGTGATCAGCCCTTTTGTGAGTAAGTGGCCACACTACATTGATGCACAGGTTTGTATTTTATTCAGCTGGAGCATGTGGAATGATGGTGAGACTCTTGCTTTCCACCCCCAAATTCTCCCATACTTGGCTCCACAGACAGCTGTGGAGCCTTTTGGAGTCCCCAAGAAATGGCATTGTTTTGTGAATACCCATGTGGAGTCATGTATGTAGCACCACTGAGACCTCATCCCACGGGCAGCTGGCACGGGGCACACGTGATAGCTCAGATGGAACAAAGGGCAGCTTTGACTCCCAACAGAGCCTAACAGGGCTTGTTGAGCACTGCTTACATGACCTACCAGGTGCCCTGGAAAGGCTATCACTCCATCTTCCCAGTGACAACATGCTGTATATGGGGCAAGGTTGGCTGCCATGCGCACCAGCTCAGATTGTGCAATGAATGAGCAGCACACGGGGGAGATACTGGATGCAAGAGCTTCTGCAACAGCCAGGCCTTTCTCATACAGGGAAGAAGCACAAGGAATTGCAGCACTGCAAGATGAGCTGGAGTGAGTACATCACCTAACCCTGTGCTTCCTTTTCAGCTGGCAAATGGGATGGGAAAAGCCCACGGTGGCTGGCAGCCTTTCCTCATCTGGGTATGCCTTCCCTAAGGATGTCCTCTCCCCATAGCCTGTATATTCTCACCAGAGCTCTCATACCAGAGACATCTGCACCAGATGTGGGCTGTGGTCTCGTAATGCACTGTTCTATTGTCTTTTGTAACATAGAAAATGACAGAAAAATTAGGAATTTCATTATACCAAATCCTGAGACATTGCCATGTTGAGAAATGCAGTCTCCCTGATGTGTGCTGAAACACGCTGGCTATACATCTCTTGGCTGGAAAGGAATGGACTCAGAAAGGTGCTGTGGCCACTTTTTACACTGGGGAGGTAAAAGAGATCCTTCTTAACAATGGGGAAAGCTTGGAGGAACTGCCAGAATCAGGGCTGAACCTGTTACCTCCATTGGAGTCCCTTTGATCTTGCCTGGGACTCTCAAATCACAGTTCTCATGGTAAATGATGTTTTTCTCTCTATAGTCAGGAAATGCTCTCTGGTAACCAACAGATTTATGCATCAATCAGTTTTTTGTAATGTACTTTATCCCTTGGAGCTAACTGCAATGAACACCGGAAATTTAAAACTGATGATAGCCTATGGTGTCACATGTGTTAAACAAGGATAGTAAACTCAAAGGCATATCTCTCCAGCACTTGCTGGTTTTATTAAGATAGCAAGATACCAAACTACTACAGCTGAAAAGGTTTAGAGGCCAGTTATTTCTGCATAAGTTGCATTAGCAGTCCCAAAGTCTTTTAGTGTTTGAAGGGATACTACAGTGATGCTGGCAAGAACTAGAATACTGAAGGCAAGGCATGTCTTACGAAGAAAGACTAATTTAAGAAATTTATATATAAACTCCATAATAAAGAGGATATACACAGGTCTTCTATGAGTCAAATCAGAAGAGAGATTATGTTCTGTGAAAGAATAAACAGACCAAATAACTCTGCAAATCTGAGCCACTATCAGTATTCATCCAGGACATTAGGTTCATGGAGAGTTTCTGAAATATTTTCTAAATACACATTTTTCCTCAGTCTGAGTAAAGTTAGCATATATGTAACAACAAATATCTATACTCCCTTTTTGTCAAGGGAAGGAACATTCAGAGATCTTTTAAAAGCAATTTAATATTTCTAGTGGATAGAAAC
>VZTT01055143.1:0-35823 GCA_013400855.1 Buphagus erythrorhynchus | reverse complement strand
AAAAAACATTTGAAATAGGAAAATTAGACAGTGACTATTAAATTGGCATTTTGCCTCTACTGACTTGCCAGAAAAAATATTGGTGCTACTAACAAACCCAAAGGCAAAAAGAACAGGTGACTTACCTGCTGTCACTCAGCATGTGAAAACCAGAGATGAGACACTTGTTGTCCTAAACCCATGCCCAGTCCATTAGCTCAAGCTTCCTGACATGTAGGCTCTAAGCAGAGACAGATAATAGGAGCAAGAAAAAAAATCTGATGATTCATTATTTGTATCTGCCTAATCTTTCCCAGGGCAGAAAACCCTTTTGCTCCTTAGAACTTGTCTGCAAAGGGATATTTGCTGTTATGATTCTCTCAGTGTAATAATTATATTGCATTCAAAGCAATTTAACCTGAACTGCAGGTAAGTACTTCAGTACTAAGAGTTGCATCAGCATGACTGTAGCAGGTTAGTGCCCTGGCACAGACAGGATAATTGCCTCAGGAAATCTCCCCTATGTTGACAGACCCTTAGACAAGGGGAGTAATACCCATTTCCCATAAGTGGCCACATCTCAGAGCACTGACTTGCCCCCAGTGCCAATGACACTGACACTTGGATTTTTGAGCAGTGGTTTATGCAGACACCCCTAAAGCAGCATGTGGCTGGATTTCACACCTGTGGTGGGGTGTATGGTTGGGTGCCTTGTTTTGTGAATCAGGCCAAGCAAATGCACACAATGGGCTCCACAGGACAAGCCAGTACAAAGGCAGAGCTGGTTTTGCACCAACAGTGATTTTCCAGTCCTTTTTGCACTAGATGAAAGGTTGTAGTGTGTCCATTTAATTTGAATGCACAGGGGATGCTGGAGGCTGGACCCTTTGCTCCTGTAAATGGGCATTGCTACATTCTCTTTGGTGCCTTTGTGTTATGCTGTCACCTGATAATATTTGGTTTACTTTTCTGGCAAAAACCTATAAAAGCCTTTTGCTTTTGCAAGTGAACACTAAGCAACTGTACCAGTTAAAAAATAGCTTAATATGGACACTAAGAAACCTTTCTCTGCTAATCACAAACAAACCTGAGTTTAGCTAGATGTATGTCTGTATTCTCTTATCAGTGGAGTTTTTGGAAACACTGGTGTTTGAGATGAGCTGGACTGAATGTGTGTGCAGGCACCCTTAGCTGCCATGTGCAGCAGTGCAGCTCAGGAGCCTGTGTCACATCCTGCCAGGCTCCTGAACCATGTGTCTCAGTTACATGTCACATCAGGTTATTGCCTGATGTGCCAGCCTGGTGGAATTGGTTATCCTCTTCAAATGGAGTCTACTCCAGCAGGGAGAAGGAAAGTGCAATATTTAGAGCTGCTGTGTCCCTCAAACTGTTGCTTTTTGGGGTGTTCATGTGATGGAATGAGTGTTCCCTGGTGGATGACTGCTGGAGGCTGCTGGGCAGCTGGAGTTGGTGGTGATGTGCTGAGGGATGCAGCTGCAGCCAGAGTGCTGCTCACCACGGACTGCTGTGCTGTGCTGGGGGAGGGACCCCAGCCCTCGGGGCTTCTGTCCCCTAGGAGCTCCCCTGCAGCCTTGTTCCCTACCAACAGCAGCAGGTAGAAATGTGTGACTTCAGCAGGTGCTGGCCCATGCAAAGCTGATCAGTGCTAGAATATTTGCATTTTGTTGTTCTGTGCTGTTAGAGCAGACCTCGCCCCATCACCTTTATTACTAAAAAATTTAGCCATTTGATTTGAATATCACATTTCCTCTTCTGCTTGTTAAGCCATTCCTAAAACAGACTTGGAAACCAATTTGCAGTTTTGTCCCTGGAGCTCTTACACTGGCTGTGGGACAAAGGGCTTTGTGTCAAAGAGATATCTACCTCCAGCATCAGGCTCAAAGAAAAAATGATAATAAAACACTTTAAGGAATGCATTTCACAGTTTATCCTTGGTGTGAATTGTTTCTTACGCTGTGAACCTTTTGGACCGTAGGGCTGAGAATTTTCCTTCGAGTCTGTCCTGCTTTACAACCAATAAAGATCTCAGGGCAGACATGGCAAAGCTTCTGCTCTGAACTCCAGAGAACGTGGAAATGGAGCTCTAATGAGTCTGTCTGTCCAGTGACAGCTTTCCCAGCAAAACAACAAACTGGCCATGCTCTGGTTGAGGACTGGAAACCCTGAGGGGATACTAATATGGCATGTACTCACTTCCTGATTAACTATACCTGCTGAAAAAGCTTTTTTGTTCTTGGGATCTTATGAATTGCTCCAGTCTGAAGGATTACATTACAGAGCAGTTCATCAGTATGGCATTTCCTGGAACATATTTAAAGAAATATGGTGCAAGTGCATATATTGGCATAAAGTCTTCAACCTTTCTGTAAATGAAATATTACCAAACCCAGAAAACAACCCCCACAAAGAAAAAAAGCCCCAAACCATTAAGGGTCTCTGAGGTGTCTAAAATTAGGTGTGGACTAGGTCATAAAGTGCATTTTGTTAGTATGATACTTTCAGCTTGCTTCTGAAATCAGTTCAAATTGCTGTTGTATGTTTCTGGGTTAATGCTGGCATTAGTTCAATGTTCCATTCGAGGAGTTAGATGCTTCTTTGCAATGAAATGCAGAATTTTGTCAGGTTGTCCACAGCTCTGTGGTTGCACAGTTTGAAGGTGTCCATGCCTCTCAGGTTGAATTCAGTAGACTCTGGTACTAATCTGAGGGAGAGCTCCTATGGTCTGATGAATCTATTTCAACCCTCTGGCTGTTCCACAGCCTGGGTACTTTTGGAGGATTGTTGTGTAACTAGCAGGCAGAGATGAAGCCTTCTGAGGCTAGTGGGATTTGTTCCCATCACCTTCTGTGGATGTCTCTGCTGCCAGGTGACTTCTGTCCTCCTGTGCTTTGTGCAGCCCTGCAAGAGGAGGTGCAGTAAAGCCAGGGCAGCTGCAGAGGTGAAGGGAGCACGGGTTGAGAAGGGCCCTGGAGGGACTGTGTGTTTTGGAGCACGGAATCCAGACAGAGAACTTTGAAAAAAAACATTTTCAGACTTTAGTTATAAATCAAAATATGTAAGTAAGCTCCTGAGAGAAGGTCCAGCAAGCAAAAAGCTGTTCACAAAGAAATATGATGATTTTAAACTGAGGGAACTGAAGAGAGTTGTGGGTTTGGTGTGGTTGCTTATCACCAGAGATAGTGGCTAGATTGCAATACAATCTGATTGATTGGGCCTTGTGTTGTTCATGTGAAATATTGATGAAAATACATGCATACCATGTTTACATTTGTCAGATAAAATTCTCCCAGAATTACTTAGCTCCACTTCTAAGGGCTGAGCAGCAATGCTTGCAGTGAAAATACTGCTTCAGGCTCGAGACCAGTCATGGCAGCTCTCTAGTATTACAGAAGCTGTTTAAACAGCAAGCAGCTGCAGGTACAGGAAAACTGGCAATATCAGCACTAAGAAAGCCATGGAGTGGTGCTAAAGGCACGTCCCTCTCTGCTGAGGTGTGCTGGTGGCATCAGGGGGGTGCCAGCCTCACGATTCCCCCATGGAAAGCAGAAGCTGTGTGGAGGGACTCACACTCTGGGGGTCCCGAAGATGTGTTTCAGTCACCTGCCTAAACACAACCTTTCTGGCCAAACAAAATCCCCAGTGATATCCCACTAGTGACACAAATCATGTTAATTTTCCAAAGCCATGCCAAAGAGTTTACTTTTCTCTATTTTAAGCAGGTAGTTTTAAAAGGATTGTATCCATCTTGAAGCTGGGAGCAAATTGCATAGAAAACCTGTTTTGGTGAGGAGAAAAGTAAAAGGGAAACGGTCCCATATTGATAATGAATGAAGTAAATGTGAATGAATGAAATAAATTATTAAATATTGCTGCTGGTCACTTTTCCCTTGCAACTGAATTGTGTAACATCAGCTCCCTGTTGTTTGTTTGAGCAGAGCAGCTTTGCAGTTGCAGCCACTCCCAAGCAGGTGGTGGCTTCTGTTTTGTAACTTTCTCTTCTGTTTTAAGCAGGCACAGGATGCTGTTTTACTGAAGATGTTGAGCATAGCCCACAGATTCTTTGGCACCAATTGAAGATTTTTTTTTGTACTGGTGGGGATTAGAGGCCTCATGTTTCAACTAAGACCCCACAATCCTTGATATCATGCAAACATAAGTGTCTTCCTTCTACATGGGCACAGCCTTGTAACTATGGAAAGTATCAGAGGAACCTCCCTGCAAGCTCAGAGGTTTGGCAATGGGACATTGGCAACAGGACTGTGCCAGTTATCTGTGGCCTCTCCTGCCCTGATGTTTTGAAAGTAAGTAAGCAATGAGGAGGAACAGGAGAATGGATTCATACCTGAATGGATTCATACCTGAAGCTCTTTGTAAGAGGGGGTACAGAGAGACTGCCTACAAATACAGTTAGTTTTCTAGTATTAAGTAATTACTATTGTCACTTCCATTTTACAGACAAGAAATGGAAAGCTATGTAAAAATTCAAGATTACCATTGCAATGTTCCTGCCAGAGCTGAGAGCAGATCAGAAGATCCCTGAGTTTTGTACCAGCCTGAGGGATGGTCCAAAGAGGCAGGGAGGTAGTGGCAGCATACCAGAAGAGGCATACAGAGATGTAAGGTGAGCAGTGCCCATCCTCCCCATGTATTACTGAATCAAAAGGAGCAAGGAACTTCACAAACCTACAGCCAGCCTGAACCATTGCTCCACAGCAGTAAATATTTTTTATTCAATATAAGGAAGCAGTAAGTTGCTGTAATTGGATCTTGAACTTATTTACCAAGAGTTTGAAATGTTGCTGTTCACTCTTGCACAGTCATTGTGCCATTCCCAGCACAAATCTGGGAAAGGCAATATCAAGGGTTAAATTTTCCATCTGACTCAGACCAGAGGTTTGTCTTCCTTTTTGAAGCAAAGGTGTCTTCCCTCTGGTCTAGGAGGATATGGTAGCTATCAGGCTGCTAAAGACAGAGCAGACCTCTAGTTTTCCCTTTTTCCTCACAGTTCTTTTCCTGTCTGTGGAAAACTTAGCTTTTCCCTGGCACAAGGCCTGGAACTGTGGTTGTGTCTCTCAGGTGACAATCCAAAATCTCTCATTTCTGTCTTCCCAGCCAAAATATCTTCCATGGGTCCATGTAAACACAGAAGAGCATGAAGAGCTTCTGGAGGAAAAGATGCTCATGTGCAGAAGGCTCTGCCGTGGTAGTTTGGGTGCATTGTTGAAAGGGCAGGTGTGGGTTCAGGGTCCCTCCTATCCTTTGGAAAAATGAAGTTATCACCAAGTTAGAAGTTGATTTATAGCAAGCAATTATTTTCCTTTTTTTTTTTTACCACTTGGAAGTGAACTATGCTAGTACAGCAGGAGGGCAGGCAGAAGTTATGCTTTTTACAGAAAGAAAGAGTTAAAAAGAGTTGGATTCAAAGCAATTCTACTGTTGTTTTCCAGTCCAGTTTTCAGACTGGAAACTGGCTGAAAAGTGAGTGTGCAGCTGGACACGAGGTTGTATGGCCCATGATTTTTAGAAGAGCCAGAAGCAATTTTGCAGGTTTTCCATCAGAGTGTTGGTACAGACGGCAAGACTTCCACAGGGATTTGCTCAAGGTCTTCCCCTGTGCCTCTAGCAGGTGTCATGGGGAAGCCTGGAATATCTGAGCCTCAGGGATGATTTAATTCCTTGCTTCTGCCCTGTCATTTAATCTCCATTGTTCTGCCTTTTCCCTGTGAATATGGCTTCTGACAGTATGTTCGCTGCCTTCTCCATCAAGATCACTTGTGCCTTGCTCTAGGGACAAGTGACATAAAGCCCTTCTTGCTCAACAAGCGAGGCCCCTTGTGCTGCCATTACAGAGCTCTGACTGAATGCAAAACCCAAGCTGGTATTGCTCATACTTAATCAATTGTGTCACTGCCGAGGTATTGGTAACTCCTGAGTTGTGCCGGCTAGGCAGGCTGGGGAAATAGTAAGGAATGGTCAGGAAGAAAAATCACTTTGCAACAACCAGACGTGCAGAGTCTGAAGTGGCAAAAATTTACAGCATCTGCTCCTTGGGCCTGAGACAGGATGACTCCATGCAATGCAAGGTAAGCTCATCTTTTTAATGTTGTGCTGTTTTCCTCTCTAAATTTTAAACATCAGAGTTTTCACTTCTGTGCCACGGTTGAAACTGTTGATTAATTGCTCTCTTCTTTTGGGAAAATTTCTAGTTTTTGCACGTTAGGGCTATTGCTTCTCAGAGCAATACTTCTGTTACTGCACACTTTAATTATTGCTCATTGAGAACAGGAAAAATGGAGCTTGAAGTCCATAGCATGAAAACTATCCACAGACAACCTAACTGTGCCTGTTACTGTGCTTAGATGATGTCAGCAGCATACCATTTACCTAACCTATAAATGTCACTGATGTGATTTGTGCTGCTGAAGAAGATTTGGGGAGAAATTCTAACATGCAGCAAAAGAAAGAAACCTTTAAGGAACAGATGGACAGGCAGGATTTTCACACTCACTCACGTAAGAGCACAGAGAAGCCCATATTTAAGGCAGCAGGCTTTTGCTGGGGGTGAGCACATCCTGCACATCCCTAGGTGCCTGTGCCAAGGAGCCACCTTCCCATGGCACCCCACTTGGGATGAGCATGGCTGGCCAGGGAAGGGCAGGCACCCAGACACACCGAGCTGCTCCTTTGAGCAGAGCTTGCTTCCTGCCTCTGCTGGAGCTGGGGGCTCATGCTGTGCTCCTCCAGGGATGTAGGGCACTGCTGAGGGACATGGGGAGGCTGCCTCTATCAGCCCTTGACTTCCAAGTAGAAATTTTGCTGTTTGAGTGGAAGAAAAAAAGTCTTGCAAACTCCTGTGCACTTGCCTGCTCTCAGCCTGTGGTTGTCTGGGTGGGCTCTGGACCCCTGTGGCTGCACCCATGCTGCAGCAGCTCGGGCTCTGCATCTGCAGCTCTGCCTGCAGCTTCTCCTCTGAGCTCCCTGCTGCATTTGCTGCATTTGCTGCTGCTCCTGGGTCCCCCTTCCAGCCCAGGGGAGTCCTTCTACTCCAGAGGGGCTCATTCTCAGAGCAAGGGGAGGTCAGAAGGAAAGTTTGGATATTTTTGATTTTTTAAAAAATAGTTTCAGATTTGGTTTGGGTGTTTTTGGTTTTTGGTTTTTTTCAGTCTCACAGTCAGCCATGAGACAATGTAGGTCAGTGACAGGGCAAGGCTGGGGACATTATAGGTGTAGCTGCTCTTTGTGCATCAGGGTGTCACACAGCGTGTTCCACAGCCCGTTCTATTTTAGGAGGGGTGGCGTGAGGGGAAAGTTACACCCTCTGAATTTAATTCCTGATTTATGTGTGTCAAGTTGAGTGTATGCTTTTTTTCCTTCTCCCCCCCTTTTTAGAGGATAAATTTATAATTCTTTCTGCTCTCCATCCTTTTTGATGAATTCATGGTGCCATCTGCTGACTAGAGATGGGATTAGCACTGAGTCCTCGTCAGGGATAGTATTCTGCACTACAATTCAAAGTAGAATTTAATTGTGTTAAACAACATTTTTAAACATGGAAAGCACAAAATACGTGGAGTTTTTTTTTCTCACCAGAAAAGCTCAGCACCTCTAAATTGCCTTGACTACTTTGGCATATATTCCCATCTCTGCAGGAGCTGGAGTAAGATCCATACCTCTGAAATGTCATTCCAGAAGTACAGTGGAGGCCAACGGATTTCTCCTTGCCACCATGCTCAGAGCATTTGTGTATTTCTGCCCCTGCTCTCCCCTGCAGATTGAGAAATAGCTTTCAGAAACATTTTGAGCTTTTTGGGAAAAGAGAAGATTATGTTTTTTTCCCTTTTTAAAAAAACCCAAACCAACAGTAACAAAACCCAGCAGATCAAAATGTATGCTTTGAGTTTGTTTGTGAAGCAGACAAATTCTTTCCCCTTTTACCTGGAATCAGCAATATTACACAATATGATCACAATATGGGCAAATCTGCAATTTAAAGACCCCAAACAAACAAACCACCAGTGAGTGGGGAAAAAATTGATCTCGGCTGTCTTTACATATGTTATTTCTAAATTTCAGATTTCCAAAAGCCCCAAACCTCTTGACTGAGGAACAAATAAATAATTTGCCTCTTCTACTGATGGTACATGAACAGGGATGAGCTTTGTTCCTGCAGATCTCTCCTCCAGCTGTCTCATGCTGTTACTGTCTTGTCTGAGCTGACTGCTCCTGCTCTCCCACACTATCTATTTCTCCTGAAGCAGCTGGCTCTTCAGGCAGATGCACAGCATCACCAACCTGAGAGTCTGGCAGCCAACCTGGAAAACAGGGTATGTGGCTAGAGTTAGAGATCCAGGACACCTCCACCCCCAGGTGGCTGTTGGCTTTTGACAGGCTCTCTATGAAGAGTGAGCAATAGAAAACGTGCAGGAATCAAGGGGAAACATCTTCAAAAAATGTAAGTACTTCACTGAATGCAGAAGAGCTGAGAGGCTTAATTGAGATACTTTTGGTTTTGCTTCTATGTATCTGGTTATTTTTCCTTTAGAAGAAAACACAAAATGTATTCAAAATGGCAAACATTTTCCACATACGCTTTTAAAGCACAGCCCCTTTTCTGTCCTTTTTCTGTAGGCTCAGTGATTGCCCATAATAGCTTGCTGGTGTTCCTAAGGTTAATAGATAAAATAGATAAGAGATAATAATGTTCCATGTAGTGGTGCTTTAGGGAATACTGTGAATATTGAGGTAATTGGGGAAGTCTGTAACGGGGAATGGGGGGGTCACTGAAGAGAAGTCAAGGTAAGATTAGAAAAGCTGAGCTGCAGATCTCGGGAATACTTGATAAAGGTCAGACCAGAGGCCACTGGATCACTTTCTCTTGAAATAGAGTCAAATAAAAAAAGGAGAAGGTAGAACTAGAGCAGCACCCATTATTTCTGACATCTAATTATTGTATACATGTTGTTTTTTTAATAGGATTAGCCAGCAGTAATGGTAGCAGAAGTCCCTTCCCTTTATATACCTGAGAGATTTGTCTGCCTACCAGCAGTGCAGTGGCATGCTTAGAGATGGGCATAAAAGATGATGGATAGGTTAAGAAATAACT
This sequence comes from Buphagus erythrorhynchus, assembly GCA_013400855.1. Lineage (NCBI taxonomy): Eukaryota > Metazoa > Chordata > Aves > Passeriformes > Sturnidae > Buphagus > Buphagus erythrorhynchus. Next base: position 26,720 of record VZTT01055143.1, on the reverse strand, counting down.
TTGATGGTTTTCTTATCTCTTTGTACAATTAGGTTCAACTTTGAACAAGCTGTTAATGGCAGGTGGTGGTGAGCCAGCTACAAGTTAAGAACAGGCTTGAATTATGCTATAAATGGACAGCCAGTATTTAGATGAAGAATGTTTGGAATTTGGAGGGTCATTATTTTTAATCCAGGTCAGACCTGTTAAATTAAAGTCTTTCAGTAAAAACAATGCAAATGGGATTTTTTTATAATGTGCCTTTTAAAACATACCCCAGGGATAAACACATGGAATATTTTTTGCCTTCTACCAAGTGTAAGAGGGATGAGTTAGACTTACCTATGGCTTTTCAGTTTAAAAACTGTTGTATCAAACCCTACACAAACTCTGTTGTTTAATAGTAATAATTTGTGTTTGATGACTCCTGGGTACCACAGCAGTGGACCAGGACTGCAGTGAGGGTGGGACTTGGAGCTGAGGTGAGGAGGGCGGATGGCTCCTGTCTTCAGGAGTTTGTAGCACAATGTGGCAACAGATGAATAGGGAAATCAGAAAAAAAAGAAATTAAGATGCTGTTGGGTAGTAGCCTCAAAACACAATTTGTTTTAGGGTTGCCATGCTCTTTTGGTAGGATTACTAGGAGAGTAGAGAAGGATAATGAAGCTATGTGATGTGTGTCTATGAGGAATTCCTGTTAGAGAAGGAGAAAGCATGAAGATAATTATTTGAAAAAGTAATCAGAGGATAATGGAACTGGATGCATAAGGTAAGTGGAAGTTAAGGAGGTTATGGTGGGAATAAATTATGGTACATTAGGTGGAAAGAAAACCAGATTGCATTTTGTGTGAGAAAAATGTTGGCCTGATGAAAGTGAGAAGCCAGGAAAGTTTTGGAGGACCTTGTATTTTTGGTTTTTTTCACTTCAAAATGGCACTAGTGGCTAAGAGACTAGAGAGAAAGAAACTAACCAACAAACTACTACTACAGCATACCTGCAGTCCCTTGGTGAGGTTGATATGCTTAATTTAAGCAGAGATCCTGTGAAAGGCAGATGAAATCTGTATATAGAATTATGGAGAGATGAAGTTTTTGAGTTATGTCAGCAGTGTGATCTTTGTAAATAAGCCTTCTCTGCCTCATTTGTATTAGAACAAATACACAAAAAATATAGGATACCCCAATGGTTGGTGACAGCCCCCACTGTGCATTTGAGCTGGATATGGCACATCTAGCAATTTCCTTAGAGCAGAAGCCTGAGGCTTTAAGTCAAGGACTGGACCTCCTACAAACCCATGCTGTTGGAGTGTGCTTCCTCTCATTTATGTCTGTGTTAAGATTGCTCTTTCAATTCCCAGCTCTTCCACAGACATGCTGAAGTCTGAGCACCAGGAGTAGCCTATAAGGTCAGCAAATGCCTGTGTGTGTACCACTGCTGCTCTTTTCTCCACAAACATTTGTAAGCACTGCAGTGCCAGTCCCTGGGCTGACTCCTGCCCTTGGCTGCTGCTGGTGCTCTGCATGCTCCAGTCTTACAGCAGCAGCTGAGGGGAAGCAGGACACTGAAACACAAACTCAGACAGGCTTGTTAGGTTACATGCACCTTCACACTGATCTTCACCTCACATGGACCTGAATTTACAAGGCAAAGGAATAGTTAAAAGACTTGGAGCCAGTTGCAGAGGGGTGAGAAAACAGAGGCTCATTAAACTTCATGTTTGCAAGTCAACTGTAAACTGTATAGTGCCATTTTTGTTAATGCTTTGAATTTTAATTGCATGCTGTCTTAACTACTACACATTGAATCTTACCTTTCCCACATGGTGATAGACAATGAATCTCAAGTTTAATTTAAAAGCTGCAGAAGTTTTTGAGGAATGCTGGCATCCATGTTAGTACATAGGATACAAGTTTGCTCTCCATTTCAAGGAGAGGAAAGATATTTTCACTCTGAAGTACATCAGGGACTTGATTTTACTATCCACAAAGCAATTAATAAAATATTAGTATATATGACTACATTCAGTGTTTGCTGACAAGTCCACATGCTTCTGTGCAGAACATATTTTCTTCTGAATACGACATCTTTCTTAACCACCAAAGAGTATAAATATTGGTCTTAGTGCTTGAACGAGTCACATGTCAAACAAGTGAATCATTTCTAAACACCATGCATTACTGTGGATTTACTGAATTTCTGTGCAGATCAAAGCTGTGACAAATTTTCATGTTTCACTGAACATGGCTGTATCCATTTGTTCTGTTCAAGCAGACTTGGTCCAGAGAGTATTGCAGTGTGTTTCAGAATGAGTTCTCTTTATTAAAGCTATTCTCATTGAAAATAATAGAGTAGCACAATTTTAAGCTTGAGCTGATTGAAAAACTTTTCATGGAAAGTTCTCTCAGAAAGCACCAATTTTCCTGAGAGGCAGTCCCACTTTGAAATCCCCTTTAGTTCTCCATTGTACCCTGCAGCCCATGCCATTGACAGTGGGCTATTTTGGGCAGCAGAGTGCCTGCACACAGACCTGGCACAAACTGTGACCATGCACTCATCCTTCTTGTGCATTGTTAGGCTGGCCACCCCCTCCATCACAAGGTGTTTTTCTTATTGAATCTAGTTTCAGACAGGAGCAATAGCATCAGCAGAGCAGCAGACGTGCTGGGACATTGTGGAACAGCACAGAAAGTGCCAGAGACAGATGCAGAGCTCACAGATTTTCACAGAACTGTGTTGATGGCTACCCTGTTGGTATCATCTGACTTACAGTGATTCCCAGCAGCTGGCAGTCAAGTCTTCAGTGGTCTTCTCACAATAGTTCTACATAAACAAAAGTTTGGAAGGAATATTTCCAGGTCTAAAATCCTTTATGGTGAATATTGTCTCTTTTAGGCAGTGATTAAGTGGAAACTGATGAATCACTCAGGCTTGAATTTGATACAAAAAAGTAGAAAAGTAGTTTTTGTTTATTTTTCCAAGGTAGGTAAATAATTATGTTCAGAAAGAGAAACTGAATAATGAAAACTAACTTCTTGAATACTAAGGATTCATATGGGATGTATATATTTGCTTATATATAAAAATATATCAGTCGAAATTGTAGAAGTTAGTAGGAATTGGAAATGGGTATACTTACAGAAATGGCTGAGGATTCTCCAGACTCTTCACCTTAGAGTAAATTATTGTCTCAGTGTCACTTTTGTGGGTGACTCCAAAGGATGTGGAAGGAAAGTAGTTTTAAAACAAGAGAAAAGTGCTGAATGCTAATTTGCTTACTCCAGAGCTGAATGGAAAAGGCATTAGGGAAAATACTCTGGATGGATTTGGCAGCCTGTGCCATTAGAAACATTGCCCATAGCACATGTAGAGCAGTTGTGTTAACAGGAAACAATACTTCTTTTTTTTCCTTGAAACTCATCTTAGTAGATATGTTGTTAAGAAGTGTTAATCTGTTACAAGACACAATTATTTCATTTATTAAACATCCTTTGCTGCTGCTAACAGCTGGGAAACCACGAGCAAGAGGTAAAACATATCCCAAGTGCCCTGGCAGTCTGTCCTATGTCTCCCTTCTGCACTTGGAGCTGCCTCCACACTTCACCTTTACTCCATTTCAAACCCAGGTATGAGTCATCCTGCTGCCAGCAATGGGATTGCTCATTTTCCTGAGTAAGTCTGCATGGAAATGAGACTGACACAAAATGCTAGATTTATTTGCCAAAGACACATACATAGTTAGTTTACATTTATGTTATGTATCTGTTTTTATCTATCTGTCTCTTTTCTACAATAAACCAGTGCCACAGGATTGTTAAATAAATATTTACATGAAATATATAGAGAAGGTTACACAAATTAGGTTATATTGACATTGATGATCTGTTTTATGTTAATATTTATGCTCTTTGGTTTTTTACAGGTGAATTATAAATTCAGTGTTTCTTAAAGCCAGGTCTATGTAATAGCAAGTTTCGAGGTAATTTTTCTGCCATATTTTGTGGAAAGCTTGTTTTTGGAGCGCAGCACTACTCCAGAATCTTGTATTTCCAAAAGTGATATGGAAATTTGGTAGCATATTGGAGTCTGATGTCCCTGGAAATAAATCAGATCTGGGGCCAGAGGAACTTCCAGGAATCACCCAGGGTCAGGTAGTTCAGTTGTGGCATATCTTTCATAAAAGCAATGAGGAATCTCAGTAAGTTAATAAGCTTGCAAGTTGTCAGATTTTCCACATGCAGTCATGTAGTGCAAGTGCAATAGAGTGTATTAATAGTACTCCAATGTAACATTTTCCAAGTGTTTTGTAGTAATACTGGTTGGGTCATGTACTTCTAACAAGCGTTAATGTTCCTCGGGGAAGACTCAGAGTATGAAGTGCCTTATAGTACCATAAAATGCAGAATAATCACATCTGTGAAGGACAGGCCACAGTGAAGCTGACAGGAATATATGATGATTGTGTATTGTGGAACAGGCATTCCCTCTACTTCAATGAGGAGCTGGAGGAAATTATTTTGAAGAATATGCATTGTATATATGAAGCAGGATGTAACTTTACATAATGCTCAAGTTTCCTATTTCCAACATGTGGCCGTGGGGAGCTTCTGGAACAGAAAAGACCTGGAATTGCTGTTGTCACTCCAAAACCTTTGCCTGGTATCCTCTCCTCCCCTTATGTTTATTTTCAATAGCTCCTGGCTCTGCACTGAATTGTTGGACAGTCAGGGCCATGTTCTTTGCCTCAGAGGATGCAGAAGGTGATGATGAGATGCCACATGGGTACCATTCCCATGAGTTAGTCTTTTGGTGAGGACATCCTCGAGTGTGAGCCTGACTTGTGGCTGGAACTGAAGAATTGTCTCTCAACAACATTTGATTAGTCTGCATGCTGTTATTTTGAGAAAAAAACAAACCCATAGTTGAAAGATGCATCCAGTTAAGAGAAGTTCCAGTTGAACATAATGTATTTCCATTGATGGACCACAGGGGAAAGGTTGAGTCTTTCTTTTGTAAGAACTGCTACTGTTAACATGTCTTTAATTGATGGCAGTATTACCTGCCAGTCAGTATGGCTGACAGCCAGTGCCACTGCAAATGATGGAAGGCAGAGCTTAATAGCCTAACAATGTCTTTATATTTCAGTCCCAGACTCAAATTTGTACCCAAAGTTTGACACGGTTCCCTGCTGCAGGGATGCTCAATATATCCTCACACATAGACGTCTTTCCTACTTTGTCTGCAGTTAAGGATGCTTCTGGGCAAGAAAGTACGGATCTGCAGGTTCACATCTCCTGTGACTGTATGTCATGGCAGTCTGTTGCCACCTGTCCTGTCGTGGCTCCTGAGCTCTGCAATAGCAGAGCATCCTGTCCCAGCTCACAGGGAAACATTCCTTACAGCTCTGGAGCTACAAAATCTTTTAAGTCAGGAACTGAAATATTTTGTTCTGTTAAAACTTCATACACACACACATATACCCTACATATGATGATTTACAAGAACAACTTATGTTTTACAGATTGTATGAACTTCCAAGTATATTTTAATATGGAAAAATTTCAGTTAATATCATAATCCATGTAATGGATTAACATCTGGTTCTGATTTCCCGAACCTCGGCTTCCAAACTCTTCAGAAATTAATGGGAAAGTCAGTAGACAGCTTCAACACAGAGCATAGTATTAATTCTTCATGTCTGTTTCATTTTACTTTATTTAGACTTGAAAGATATTCTGTCCTACTGGCACCAGTTCAGAGATCTTCCCTCATCACCCATGAATGGGAACCACATCACTACATTCTCATATATTATAACTCAAAGGAGAATTATGAGGGAGAACAGCCAGAGAAATTCAGCCCAATCCATGTCATGAGTTGTATAAAACAGTTCTTATACTTTCCACTGGTAGGACCTTTTCCACTAGTTGCTTTTTGAGATACTTTGATCAGCAGATTTACAATTTATTGATTAATACAGGTCTTCATTTCCAGACAGAAGGAGCCTTGTTAACCCCTATCTTGTAAGCCAGTGAAGAATTGGGCCAATTTAGGAAACTCAGGTTTGTTGTTTCAGTCCTAATATGTCACACTTGTGGGAGTTTTGCAGTTGATTTCAATGGTAATTATGAATCAAAAGAGAAAGATTTATATGAGTGGTATCTATATGTGGCTTTCTATTTCTTAAAATCTGTGTTGTGACACGTGAGATGTTGCCATTTTATTTGGCAACTGCATTGGTGCATATTAGGTAATGAAGTATCAGGGAGGACTGGGGGCTCCTGTGGTACTGGGAATATCCCAAGGAGATGAAAGGGAATTTGTAATCATCCCTGGTAGGTGACTGCTAATTCAGAGTAACCATTTTTACTTTTCTTTTATGCATTTAAAAAAATTTAAAATTAACCATGCTTTTTTTTTTTTTGCATGGAACAGTTATTTGCCATTATCAGTAGTATGTAACTGTCAAACACAAGGTATTTTGTGCACTTATAAACTCTGCATGTGCTTTCTTGGCACCCCAATGTTCCATTGCTGCAGCTGGTAATTTACGCTTTTCATTTAATATAATCTTGCCAAATTATATGAAGTCTAATTTGACCCTTACCTCTGTACATCTAAAAGTGTTGATATGACTAATTTTTTTATGTCCAGAAGTAGGGCTGAATATACAAGAGAGCAAATGCTCAGAGTGCTAAATGCTCTGATTTATATCTCGAGATCAAAGACTGAATCTTATCAAATTAATTCCTTTTTCATGAGCAGTAGCCATGGACTAGCCACAGACAAAATCATGTTCAAAAAAGTTTCACAGCCTAAGACTCAATGTGTATCTCAGGTATGCAGGTGATAACAAGGATACAGGCAGGTCATGGCTGTGACTGCAGAGCAGAGGATATTTAAATAAGAGATGTGTGCGTGGCCATGAGGACCAGAAGGGTACAGACAGCCTTGAAGGCTTTGCAAGAGAAGCAGCTGGTGAGAGAAAACAGATTTTGGCAAGAATGAGGGAGAGAGGGATTGTATAAAAAGAAGCAGGGTAACAAGGAAGACAAACCTTTATTTCATGTAACTTGGGTTGCTCCCTCCTGAGAAGCTGCTGCTGGATTTTGCTGCCCATTAGGCTGTGGCAATTCTGCTCTCACCACGGGGAGGGAAGGGGGGATGTTTTATCCCATGCAGCTGGCAATGGGAGCCCCATTGCTTCAGTTCTGCAGCTCAACTTGCAATATTTCTGTATGTTTAGAAGTGATAGCTGGAGGCAAGGGTGCTGAGGTAGCCCAGAGGGAAAGCAGAGCAGTCCTGAGCGCCACAGTGAGACCCTGTGAGGTGTTGATGTCCACTTTGGTGACTGCTTGAGCTCACAGATGTATGCTTCACAGCTGAGCACTGCACTGGGCCTGCAGCATGACCCAAGCTGGAGGCATGTGTCCCTGGGTGTGAGGCAGCCCTGACTGCCCCAAGCTGTGCAGGAAGGTGCCTGCAGTGGCTCCTGCACATAGGCTGGGGCTGGAGTGCCTTCATCCCCTCAGCAAATCAGGACCTATCACACATTGATTCAAAGCGCTCCTAAATAAACGAGCCTTTCAGCTGGTGTCAATAGGATTTCTAGTTTCTTTCCCATTCCTCAGCATCCTTGGCTCCCCAGAGAATGTAACCAAGCACAGGAGACTAACAATTAGGGCTTGGAGATTATGTAGTATCCAGGCACAGCCTTGAGGAATCATGTTTGCTGACATTAGGTTGACTACAGCTTTATGGTCATTTTACACATGACAGCACGTCAACTGTGTAAACCTTGCTGGAACAGGAGATTGCCCATGACTAGCTGCTGTGAAATTGAAATGATTTGTCTGTGTCTATGTGGACTGAAAATCACGGCTATTGTTTGCTAGTCATTGCAATTTCTCAAGCTTCCTTTCTAATTTGGTGTAATTTTGTAGTGGAGACAAGGCATTAAAGGAGCTCACAGTGCAGGTGTGTGTCAGGTCCCCACTTCACCAGTGCCTCCCATCAGCCTCCCATCAGACTGAATGGGCATCACCTTGAGAGCACAGATCACATTGTATTTTCCTAACTTCAGTGGAATTTATTCCAAGGAAAATCTGTGCTGTTGCAGAGGGAAGTATTCCCCCAGGTTGCTTAGGGTAAGAGAAATGAGCTGTAGCTGATGCGATTTCTGCTGAACAACCTGTGGATTCAGGTACCATTTAACATAACTGGTGTAGAGTTTGAGCCCTGGAGTTCCTGTGCTTTCAGGTTAACTCTGTAGAAAATAATAGATTTGCTAGCCTGCCCCTTGCACCATAGCAATTTTGTAAATAATGATTATGCCTGTTCTTATTTTTCAGACTTAACAAAGCTATATAAAGTTTATGGTGTAGTTAATTTTAGGAAAATAATTTAAGTATGGCTTTTAAGCATAATTTTATTCTACAAGTTAACTACATTTTGCTTTAAACTAGCATAGAAAAATTGAAAACGCTTTGACCTATTCTTTTTGACCAAAATCAAATGTTCCTGTATGGTCCATAACCTGACCACTCCATGTGTCACAAAGAAAACAGAAATGTTCCATTTTATTTTTTTGTGATATTCTGTTCCATGTGACTTGAAGTACAGTATAGATTAGGATAAACAGACCTTATGCAACATAACATCCAAGTACAGAACACTTTATAAGACAAAAGGAACAAAGACTCCCACTGAAAACCTGCTGGTGTCAAAAAATCATTTATTCTGCGGTTGTTGACTTGCCCCTGTCTAAATGACAGAGGCTTAGCTACAGGAAACAATATTCCAACAAATGCTTGTGAAACCCTGTATAATTCCTGTCACATCAAAAGCCTGTGTGGAATTGTGTGCTTTTTTGGCTTCAGTGCTCTTTTTTTCTCACACATACAGAAACAATAGATGAGGAAATGTGTATGCTTATCAAGAAAGAAGGCTACTTTTTACAAACACAGCACATCAATGAATCAAACTGCAGGTCTGAAGTTTGGGTGAATTTCAGGGCTGATGTCACATATTGTGCTCAAGAGCTTTTTCATCATGCTCTCCATGTTCTTGTGGTAGCTGCTCGTGAGGTTTCGGATGGCTTCTGTAGTTTGCTCTTCTATTTTGGCAGAGAGGTTACCTTGGGAGCCCATTACCTGAAAAGCAGAAGACCTCAGACCAAAATGTGAGGTTATATATAACCATGTTTATTGTACTTTTCTTATCATGTAGCACAAGCACAACACAAACACACCACAGTGCTTCCAAACACTGACGGTTTGATCTGGTTTCAACTGTATGCATAAAAACAGGATTGAAGGCAACTCTCATATGCTCATTAGCAATCTCCCTATGTAACTAAAGTTTCCCAGCTCGCTATGAGAAAAACATTGTGTATGTTTTGTCTTTTATATGGCTCATTTTAATTTGTTTTCTATTTTAATGACTAGTCAGCTAAGTTCTATCACTGTGTGCCTTCGTTTGGCCTCACTGAGAAAGCCTGTGAGTGCAGCTAAGGACCAAACATGGAAAAGCCTTCCTGAAAATGCATAATTACAGTTTCAGAGTACTTGAAATGTCTTCAGCAGTTAGTGATGTATAACCCTCAACAGGCCTCAGACAAGGTCTTTTAATGTTACATTTTCTTATCTGGCGAAATACCAGACAGTTTCTGGCACAGTTAATATCAGGACATTCGCTTAGGATTTAATTGACTCTAGACTCACTGAACATTTTAGCAAGGTTACATTATAAACAGATGCACACGTTCCAAATCTGTGACTTTGCTCCCTCCTCCCCCACTGCCCCAACATCCCTTGAATTCTTCCCTTATGGAAAAATCCTTCAGATACCAGCTGAGAAATTGGTTTCCAGCTAAAGAATTCCATGTGGAGAGAAGAAGACATTTCTGCATGCTGGCAGAATAAGAAAGGAATAAGTAACATATTGTTCTTGTTCCTGCCACGGTTCTCTAGGGTGGACTAGCAGGTGGAGCTAACTTGGGGTATATTAGTGGGGTACCTAGAGCATGACTAGAAACAAGGGGAGGGGTCACTAACTCTGTTTTCCATGTGGTTTCAGCCCAACTTAGTCCTTAAAAGAAGGAAAAGCATCTTTTGCATAAGCCACCTTCCCTGTTCCATTTATCAGTACCTGGCAACATAGTAAGACATTTGTCCATAATCCACATGTAAACCATTTTTCAGTTTGGAAGAAATGTAGGTGGTAGACATAATATTAAGCATTGGGAAAAGATTATAGTTTTCTATAATAACTATTTTTAGCTGACATTTTATTTTAACTTTTAGGCAAGTTGCAAGGGTTGCATATGGGAAAGGTTGTACAGCTTAGACCAGATTTATGGAACTGAATTTTTCCACTGGGGAAAGTAACTTTCTAGAGATCCCAGATGGCTGCATGTTATCCAGCTACTAAGTACTTTTGAAAAGCCTCAAGAAAAGTATTACAGTTTTGAGAAGAGCCTCTGCAGACCTGCTTTCTCAGCTCATGCTAATATTGTAATTTGAGATAGTAAATTCTTACTCTTCTATGTGTTTTTCCCTCTCTTTTTCTGCTTCTGAACTTGAGGACCTTTTTCTTGCAGAATGCAGGCAATGCTCTGCTTAGTTTATGATTTCTGCTGACCCTGAAGGTTTGTCCCTTATTTTTCCCATACAGGTTTTATGCTTGTGTCATTTCAAAGCTGCTAAAATATTACATTGGCTCAGAAGCCATAAAATTCAGAACTAGGCTGCACATCTCCAGAGTTAGGGGGCCTCTGACACTGAGTGAAAACCTTATGAACTCTAGCAAAATTGGTTTGAGATCCAGGCAAAAAAATTAGCATGTTTTGAAAAAAGATTTTGCATATTATTATTCTAACCTCAATCATTATTTTCCTGTTGCTGTTGTTAATTCAGGATGGATATGAAGGATCTCATAGTATGAGAAAATTTGCTTCTGTTTGGATACCAGTGACACAAAGTAAGAGGAAGAATGGCATTAAAGGAGACTGTGAGAGAGAATTAAAAATACTTGTGCCCAAATACCTGAGAAAGTAAACTGAACTGGGCACCAGAGTTCCCTGTGCACTGATTTGCAGGAGCTCCTTACTGCCTCCCAGACACAGGTTAATAATGATGTCATTAGTCTGGGCAGATGAACGTTTGACATAATGGGGTCAGGGAATGTGGAGGAGCACTGCAGTGATCTTGTACAACATGCTGGCATTTGAGGAGCAATATGTGCCCCGTCCTGCTCCTGTGAAACCTTCAGTTGACAAATAGTGGCCTTTCCCTGCAGCTTGAATTTGGCTGTGATGGAAAAACTGATGGAGTTCACAAAAAAGCAAAATCTTTACTCTTCTGCTATTAAGATGTAGAACAAGAAGTCTGGCTTGACTGAAAAGGTCAACAAATTTTAGATGTGTTATTACTTTATTTTGGTGTCAGTAAACAACTGAAATTGTACATTTGAGACACTGTGTGATAGTGTGTCTGTGGGTTGGCAGGGTATGATAGGGACTTTGTGTGTACAGATGTTCCTGAGGCTTGTGATCCGTGCTGGAAAACGTTTTATATGAAGTGTGACTGAAATGACAGGTTTATAAAATAGATTTTGTTTGACCTCTTTGGCTTTTTTTTTTTTGTGTGTCCATTTTGGCCTTTCCTTGTCTCTGCACAATACAAACTGGAGGAAATAAAAAAGACCAAAAATGTAGGAGGAAGGTCACCTGAAAAGAGAAAGGTTTGTGAATTGCATGAAATACTAGAGAAAAATGCTAGATGCCATAAATGTATGAAATGGCTTTCTTCAGATATGAAAATATTGAATCAGACCACTTTTAATATAAAAACAGTGAAAAACTCCAAAGTTTTGGTGATTTCAGTTTGATAAAGGATGTGGTCATATATAATGAAAAGAGACAGCTGAAGTGGAACAGGAATGGAAAGAAACATTTTAAACTTTTGCTTTTACTGACACATCCACCTTCCTGAATCCCCCTAGTCTCAGGACAGGAACTAGGTCTGACTGTGGTTATAGAAAAAGGACCCAAAAGTATTTTCCTTAAGGGACGTATGTCTTCAAAGCATAAACATGAACCAAATATGGAATCTGCACCACTTTAGTGATGAATGTCCACATCATCTTCTACAAATGAATTCCAAGCCTTTGAAAAAGTCCAAATGAAGCATATAGACACTGTAGATGACACCCCTGTGCTTAATCAGTATGAGCACACTGGTTTTGCAGGAGTCTCCATGTAATACTCTTGGAAGCAATCTGGCTTACCACTGAGCAGTTTGGTATGACAAAAGAACATATGCAGGTTTCTTACATTTGTTTCCTTGTTTCTAAATTCCTTCTCCCTCTGCAGTCTGTAGTGGTCTATCTCAGCTGTGGCTTCTTCCTTGGCCTGCTTCAGCCTTTTACCCTTTCCTAGAGGGGAAGCAAGAGGCATTTATTTCATACCATCCCTGTATCCCCAAAGATGAGTCTCTCCAGAGATATTTTAGCTGGCATAGTACAACTCTGACTTTGCTGAAAGTCTTGTCCATTGGATTTATTTGCACAACAATGGTCAGAAGAGACAAAGTGATTTACTCAGAATACTTTTTGACTGCTAGCCAGTTATGCAAGTACCCTTCTTCTGAGACCAACTTCCTGTGCAGAAGCACATATCAACTGAAGAACTTCTTGGTTTGCTGACAACAGAAGTCTTTTTGCAAGTAGACATCTTCCTGCGACACAAATGCATTTTTTTCCTAATCACAGCTTGGTGTTTAAATAAATATCTATCTTTTCTTCATCAGCAATAGTAGCAGCCAGATAACAGATTTTAGTTGTCACGGATGGGAAAAGACATTATTCTGTAAGATTTCCTGTATTGATTGGTTGCCAGAATCCCTTCATCCCACACCAACTGGATTCTGCTTAGAGCTGGCAGATATCCAAAATAATGCAAGATGTCTTAACCACTACCAAACTGAGTTGCAACTTTCAGGCTTTGTCCTTTTCTCCCTCACCCTCTTCTACTAACCTTTGTTAAATGCAGAGGTGAGTTATTAAGAGAAGGGGGTCAATAGTATTCTTTGCCAGTGCACAGAAACCATGAAAGGGATTAACATTTTTTTTTTCTTTTCCTTTTGAACAAGAAGATGTTCTGTAAGACGACATTTTAGGGTGTAGTGGAAACTAGAGCCTTCCTCCTCACCAGGCTTACTTACATACCTAATTTTGTTGGCTGTGAATAGTTAGTTTTAGGTTAAAACACTACAGGTTTGCCAAGTTAAGAGCACGTAAGTCATTGCAGGACTGGGCATAAGGTACTTCCTGGATCTAGTAGGGTTGTCATGTAAAGAATAAGAGTAAATGGTTTGATGGAAATGTGATGTTTAAGGTTTTACATGAAGGAGGTGGTAAGCATGTCATAAAATCACTACAGGCTTCTCTGTTATTTATAAAGTCAGTAAAGTTGCATGGATCTCCTCAAGATTCTGCTATACTACCTTTTGAAGAAACAGTAATTTTCTAACTGTAAACCTCTTGCATGGCATGTTGGTATGTTATACTTGAGACACCTGGGCTGATACTGATTTTTGGGGTCTCTTGCTGCTGTACAGCTAGAATTTTAGGAGTGGGGGGGATAAGGTTGGTCCCTTTTCTTAACAGGAGAAACATCTTCAGAGGCTGAAAAATTGCTTAATTGCTTAAATTAGGATATCACAAGAATGTGAGAGTGGCGGCCTAGGCAGCTGAAAGAGCCATCTTGATCTCTTGTGGCACACTGATTTATTTACTTACGGTAACAACCTATTTAACACCACAGAGACTGAGCAATAAGAATCCTTTTTTTTTTTTTGTGGCTCTTAATTCAAGCATAGAAGACAAAAGATACCTTTTCTCCTTTTCTGAAATCCTAGGAAACAAGAAAACATTCTCCTTCTAGGTTAGGAAGATGAGCATAAATATTTCTCATTTTCTTTCTCCAAGCTGTTACACTGGTTTAGTTACACCTGAGCTGGGCTTCTCAAGCCTTTTTAGGTGTGTCATATAGCAACTTGCTCCCACTGTGCATGGCATAATGAGGAAGCTGAAGCTTGGGAGGAAGACTGTTTTAATACATCTGAGATTCAGCAAAAGCCTGGGTAAAATACCTGATTCAGCAGGAAATTACTTCTCCAGCTGATTGTGCCTTCCAAAATAATTATCTGCAGATAGGTGAGTAGAGGCAGAGAGATGCACAAAATGGGAATTACCTTTTAAGTCTTGATTCCTGGACTGTTGGCTTTTGTGGGTGTGCTTATTGTGGAACCTTGGGGGTGGCATGTATACAGGCTTTTTACAGGAAGGAGCAGCCTACTGAAGAACTAGATAGCTTTACTGACTCCCAGTTCATCAGTGCAGGCTCTCTTGTGTGGGAAATTATATTTCCCAGAGTCCTTCTCCCACTGTGCTTATGTATAAAGGAGAGAGAGGCTGTTTAAAACCTAGAGGGTACTTTTCCAGAGTCTATATTTGTTTGAAAAAGGCTGATTTCCCCCAGCTTCTGCCACTCACTGTATGAAGTGTTGGGACCAGGATGAGCAAACTGACAGATCTGTGTAAGAGCCTGACATAAGTCTGGACAACGCAATTTGGGACCAGGTTTAGGTCTGTATTTTGAAGTTTCCCTTATTCTCCTCTCCAAATTTGGAGCTGATCAGCCTTTTGTAGAGTTTCCACTCTGTAGGAGTGGGGCTGGGGGGGTGATTTTCTGGAACTGGCAGTCAGGGGGAGTGACTACGATGAAGCTTTGCCAATTTCACCAGCTGAGGAACTGGATCTCTATAGCAAATTAAATTATTTCAAAATCAGTGGGATTTTAATTTCAAATTCCATCTGGGGGGCCATCTGTAGTAAATATGTTGCATATTTGGCCACCAGATAGATAAATATATCCATTTAAAATGCACAAAATGGAAAGGAATTAACTATAAAACAACAGTTCAGTTGCCTCTGACAATGTAGACAGTGAACCAAAGATTATATATATACATTTGTGTCAGCTCTGGAGTGAGCACAATACATAGGGTGTCACTGTAGGGTGGCAGCCATTTCATTTTGCCATGATGCCTTTAGGATTGGCACAGCAGGAACCTGCTGCTTCCTATTTAATTAAGTGGAAAAGCTGTGAGTAAATTACTGCTAGTTCAACAACGTTGTGGACAGAATCGGCAACTGCCAACATATGCGATGGTGCATATGCTGCACCTGATTAAGTTAAGCAGAAACTAGAGCTTAACCTGCTGTTCCACTAGAGACAAACCAAAATTAATTAATCAGTCTGTTGTTAACCACTTGTCTGCTACTGTAGTTGTGCAATACAGAACTGCCTTTTCAAAGCCTTACTGATCTGCTGGGTTGGGTTCTCTGCAGAGCACAGCCAAGCTGGAATCAATCCTTACACACTGAAGGGTGGCAGAGCACTGAAATTCAGCCAAAATCATGCAAAAAGAGGGCAAGAAGTGCAGGAGGATGGGCAAACCAGCCTGGCCCTACGACATTTCCTCAGGATCACAGAGGTGAGGTACAGAAAGCCCCAAGTTTGAAGAGATTTTTGCCACAAAGGTCATGCTGTAGGGGCCAGGATTGCTGCTGGCCCTCTGTCCCCCCTTCCATCCTTGAAGATGGAGAGCAGCAAAGCAGCTGTGCTATGCCTGGTTTCCTTGTCCACAGCCTATAAATTTTTAGGCATTGTGTTAAATTGGACAGATTTAAAAAAATGTAACCAGACAGCACTGTAAAGGATTTTCTTGCCTAACATGGGAAGGTGTTATTAGCATGGAGAAAGGCTGTATTTCTCTTTCTAGGTATTTCTGTGATGTTAATGAAACACTTTGCTCTGGTTAGATCCACAAGAACTGGTGTCTTTTAGGTTGGAGTTTTTTAGATCTTGCAAGAAAGACAGTAGGAGGCAAGAATGTTGCATTCCAGTTTGTTCAAACACTAATTCATCTTACTTTCCAAAAACTGCAATGCTAAAATTGGAGTTTTGTTTTCAAACATATCATCTAGGCTTCTAGCTGAATTTCTGCATAGAAATCAAGTCATTTGAAGAAGTTGCCAAAAATTAATCATAATTTCTTAAAATAGAGCCATTTCAGTTGTCTTTGCTAAATTGTCTGGAAAATGGGATTTGGGGATGCACATTCTGAGAAAACTATTTTGTACTTTTAATAAAATAGAATAGAAGCAGCTGGGTATTATGTATAGCTTTCTCAGTAGATAAAATATGTCTTGGATGGTATCCAAGAGAGTGCCATGGATAAAATTCTGTTTACAATATCTTATTTTGATTAACATTTGGTTTTAATTTGATTTTCTATAATCTTTCAACTGAGATTTCTTTTTATTAGGCATGAGAAATTCAAAGGAAGATATAAAAATTTATAGGAGAACAAGTTTTGCTAAGCCCAGTGTTCATGACACATTTGTTTCTCTTTTTTTACCCAAAAGGATTTTCAGGAATTGATGTCTTGGCGCTGACAATGCTCAGTTATTCTTGGGATCCAAATTGTGCTTACAGTAAAAATAATAGATAAAGCAGCACCATGTTCAAAAGGCCAAAGGATTGGAGACTGGTTTGGCTTGTGTTTAATCAACTTAATAATTTCAGCTTTGTATGTGTTCATTTAATCAATTATTTAAAATATTAATAATTTTCAGGTATAAATGATATCAGCTAATGATATCATGCCAGGAAAAAGGGTACTAAGCAAGAAGAAAAAGCATTTATAGAGGAGATTTAGCACTATATTTTTGCTTTGTTTTGTGTGTATCAATATAATTTTATTTGCTAATTTTTTCAGTTATTTCAAGGCTTTTGTATTACCAACAACTGCACATATGTCAGCAAAACCTAGGCCCATTAACTGTTTATATAGAACATTATGTGTGTTCACACTACGTTTTGATTGGTTATGTGAGTATCAACTGTAAACACTGAAGGCTTTGCATCAGGGCAGTTTTGCCAGTCACATTTCCTTGTAAATGCCTTTTCCTGGTGTGTGCCATGAACAAGCTGCCAGCTGCTGTCCCAGGGTCAGCACAGCAGCCAGACCCATCGGTGCAGCGGTGATGTGCAACGCCTGCCTGGGGTGACAAAGGAGGTGACAGGGCTGGTGTGGCAGGGCTGGAAGGGTTCAGTGCTTTCCTGGCAGCCCAGAGCTGCAGAGTGCAGGCCCTGGGCAGCAGCTGCTGATCCCAACTGGTGCTGGGTGGATCTGAGCTGGCCATTCTGGGTGAAGCAGCACCTCCTTCCTTGTTTCACCCAGCTGTGTGTGCACAGGTCACCCAAGTGCACTGCACAGATCTGCTGCATTTCATGTGTTGCCTTTTGGCTTGGCTTTTACGCTCAGAGACAAACTCTGCAATCCTTTGTCCTGATCTAACTGCAGAATCAATGTGGGGAAGAGACTGCTGAAGTAATCCCAACTTAGAATAGCCAGATTTTCCTCTAGAAGAATTCCTTTTGCCCTTGTCCCACAGTATTCCAGTTATGCTGGCATAGTTATCTAAAGTGGTGTAGTGACAGTGCTATGAAAAATACTTGAATTAGGGACAACATGGAAATGTTACAATTTGTTTTGTAGTTTCACTGCAAACTTCTTGCAGTGCTGACTATAATGGTTGTCTAGCTACAATTATGCTGGTAGATTACCTATAATGCTTGGTTTGGCACAAAATCCAGGGTGGATTTATTTAAACTGTTTGCCCTTGATCTGCTAATTTTGGAAATTCTTGAGGCTTTCCATGGAATCCCACTAAACTGCTGAGGCTGGAAGGAGTCTATAGGATACACTCCCTGATGGAAGCAAGGGCAGCTTGACTGGGGCCATATCCAGTGGGTTTTGAATGTCTCTGAGAATGGAGATTCCCCAGCCTCTGGGCAGCCTGTTCCTCCCTCACAGTCACTGGGTTGTTTTTCTTATGTTTAAATTTGTGTATTGAAATTTTAATTTTCCTTAATAATTTTTTATAAATGCAAGAAAATTGTGGCCTTAAAAGTAATAGAAAAGAAATCCATAGTGATGACATATTTTTATTCTGAATAATTTTACTGATAGCAAAATTCTTAATAGCTGTTTTTCTGTAGCTGGTTAATAACTCCTACTAGTGTGTTAGTGTTGAGGTAAACATTGGTAGTGGTTTAATTCAAGTTTCTGACTGAGAGGAGTCTGAAGATACTTTATCTGTAAGAAATCCTGTTCTTACCACAAGCACTCCAAGTGAGGCTGAGGTCATGACAAGGGAGTGTGTCTTTTGCAGAGTAAAGTAAATGCATTCTTAACTGTGTCTGGATTCTGCAAGACATTCATCTTTGGTCATCCCTTTTACTTTATGATTATTTTAATTTTTGGAGTTCCTTAATTTATGAAGCTCCCTTTTTAACTGACTGTTATAGAAAAAGCTGAAGTGACTCTTCTGGTTTTAAAAACAGACAAAAATGAAATTAAATCAACAAAAAAACCTCCCAAATCCAAAAGTAAAGGATAATCCGCTTAAGCTATGATAGTTAAAGACGTGATTCTGCAGTCTGTGTTCAGGCCAAAGTCCTTCCCTTCCACTGAGGCTGTGCCTTTCCAGGTCGTGTGCTCTCTTTGAGGGAGCAGTGTGTTTCCTCTGCCCTACATGAGAAGGGAAAAAACATCCCTCCCAGAGCTCCCAGTTTGGCTGTGTAAGAGGTCAAAATGCTACTTAACTATCCCTTGCTTTCAGGTTTCTGCCTGAGAGAGTTCTGTTTTATGAAGGCAGGAGGATTTGTTTTAATCTCTATTGTGTCTGCAAGGCACAGGCAGTGGCTGGGTGCTTAGGGGAGGGACTTGCCTTTCTGCTTATTCTTGTGTGCTGCTGTAAAAATTGACACATCACACTAAAAATTAATGAACACACAACAATGCTGATTCACATGTAGAAGAGATATGGAAACAACACAAATTATTTTGTTTAGCTTCCATTCCTCCCTGGAAAACAAAATATATTCCTTTAATTGTGCTCTTGCTCCACATGACATAATTGTCATCCATTTTCTTTGCATTCTGCTGCTGGTTTCTAAAGCAAGATCACTTCAGAAAACAGTATTAATGTTTCAGTGCTAGTGCAGGTCAATGACTCGTGTGGTTGTACCTGCACTCAGGAGAATAATTGTACCATGTAGTAAAACTTCTGTGAATGATCTATTACAGTACTGAGAGTGCTCATGGTTTTACTGTGACTTTGATTACTATCAGGGTGCTGAAGTCTCCTCTTAGTTTTCACATAATTTTTTGAAGTCCAGCTTCAATTAGGAGACAAGTTACTGGATTTTGCAAGTAAAGAGGAAAACTGAAAAATTTTAACAAGACTTATAAAGAAAAATAAAAGTTTGGAGTCTGGTCCTCCGGAGCTGGCAGCCAAAGGCATGTAGGATTTTAATTTAAATAGCAAGGCAGTAATGACATTATCAGCATTGAGATAAAGGAAGAACAAATGCAGCTGACAGGATGGATATAACAAAGAAAATATTTTTTTAATGTAATAAGGCATGTGTACACATACACACAAGCACATGGGATTTTAAGTAAACTCTGAATGTGCAGGTTTGAGTAAATGCCTGGCTGCAGCCAAGGCACAGCACTAGTGCATGTGTACAGAAGAAATAATCTTTTTCTGTGAGCTACTGTAATTCTGAAGGGCTTGCACTTGAAAAGTACAGTAAAACCAGGCCAACTACTTACTTTTTTTGGCTTCCTCCAGTTTGTCCTTGGCACGTTTTTCTGCCTGCAAAAGCTGCTGGATTCCCTGAGACTGGCTGGTCATGCTGATTGCTGGGGCTGGTAAACTTCTGTGGAGACTGGAGCTCAGAGGGAGTTTTATACAGCTGCCAGGCTCTTCCTTGTGTTTTTTGTTCTGTGTGTTATTGCAACAAGCTTCCAGATTGTACCACCCCAGCCGGCCGTGCCTGGATTGCTGCTGGGCGCACAGGCCTGGGAGTGCAGTCAGAAAAACACACAGCGAGGCTGAGAGGAATGTCCTCCTTTCCTCAGGGTCACTGAGAACTTGAAGTGTCTGAGTAACACACTGGGGGGAAAAAGAGCACTTCAAATGGCTTGTATTTTAATGGGGAGTTTTTTTCTCTTTTAGGCTCTTATTTCTGAAGCAGAATACAGTTACTCCTGTTTAGGAACTGAGGGGAAAAATATTTTCTTGGCATTTCCTTTTAATAAAACTTCCCCTCAAAGTGAAGAATCAGGCTCAGTCAACAATTAATTTTGGTTGAACATCAAGAACTGCTTGTAGGCTTCTGTTTAATGTTACTTCTTAACAATACTTTTAGGGTTTTCATTTAAAAAAAAATTCAATATGAATTAATTCACTGTGGACTAAAGTTTAAAATAGCATGTAGTGATTGAGGTATGCTCTGCTTTGTAATCTGCCATGATGGAGGTGAGTGGAGATGAGATGGAGAGAGAAACTGTGGGGTTAGCTCTAAGATCCAGACTCTTGGAAGCTATGAATGGTGGGCTAGGTTTTACTTTCAAGTCATAATGCACACAACAGTCAAATGAATGCCTGAGCATGGCTGTAAATGCACATCCTATTCCCTACAGAGGGAAAGAGTGGTTTGTGAGCTACTGCATGAATAAGCAGCATGTTCATATTCTGAATCCTCAACGAAAAACCCAAAAAATCCCAGTTGTTACAGGTACTTCAGCCATTGCATAGGAGAGGGACATGTCACATTGCATAATTAAAATAGATCTATTATTGTAAAAAAAATACCTCACAGCATGAGTAAAGTATATTTATTACAGGTTCTTGACAGAGCTCTGCCAGGACTGGAGATCACCACCTGATACAAATGGTTTTTTTTCGTGCTACAATTTTATATACAGAGTTATATATTTATACATGTGATATGATTTCTGCATATATTATAAACAACGTATGTTTCTATAAAAATAATTTGGTGCTCTCTGTTAATGGTTCTTATTCTAGGGCCCTTTGTTTTCTGGGGCTTCCCATGGCAGCTGTGTCATGCTACTTCCTTACTGTGCTGTGCCATTACCTGATCCTGATGAGGAAATGTGTACTTCTCCTATGAAGTCTCTTTTTTCCCTGCCAAATAGTTGTAGGTTTGAGAGAAAATGGAAGGAGAAGCCTCTTGCCCTAATACTGTCTTTGGCAGTGCCCTGAATGACAGCAGCACTGAGACCTGGAAAAGGATTTTTTTTTTTCTATTCTGTGATACTGCAAAGTCAAATTTCACTGAATCTCTGCCTTTCTTACATTGTATCATCACTGAGTTTATTTCTTCATCCAGAAGCTGTGTGAGATGCTTGCTCATCTCCAGCACTGAAACCAGGGGTTCACCCTAACTTCAGGACAGCAGACATAGCACTGATTTTAGAAGATTTTAATGCATAGCCTTGAAGTTTATTTTATTCAGACACAGAAGAAACAATGATCAATTCTACAGAAAATGTGGAAACTGTAGGGTTAGGAAGCCATTTGCCACTGGGATTCAGCTACAAGTGATATTACTGGCAAAGAAAAGCTGAAGTGGAAAATGAAAGTAAAAAATGAAGAGATCTGGTTTACTTGGGGCAGGAAACTTGGGCTCAGAACTTTAAAGCAGAAGTTACTTAAAAATTAAATAGGAAGTGGAAATGTCAGGCTTGTCTCAGACATTAAAAGTATATTCCAGGCAAAGGGCTTTTCAAGCAGATCTCACTGCTGCAAGAAATGTTGCAAAACTACTGGCAAATTAAACAGTTTCAGTTTCTGGACTTAGCTGAAAGCATTACGGGTGAGACCCTTTGAATTTTCAGAGCAGTTCTCAAAACTATAATTATGCTATTTGGGCCTCACTAATGATCTGAATTTTTATATTTATAATCTGTTAATTAATATTTCACAAAAAATGGTTCTATATGATGAATTTTTATGGGAAAAAGATAAAATCTTCAAGAGATTATTAAGCTCTTCCATTGTGAAAAAATTAATATATTCCTTACACAGATCATGTGACCTGCACATGTCACAGTTCACACTTTTAATATTTTTCTGAATTACAAAAAAAGTCTCAGTTTATAATTTTCCTTGTGGCTCGTTTCCATACGGGGGGGGCATGCCATACTGGCCCTCATGGTATCAGGCAGGCATTAGTGCACATCTGCAGGGGAGAAGATGATAATTTATTTTGGCTTGTACTTACACACTTTTTGTTAGACTCCACACGAAGTACTGCCACTTAGAACTAATTTCAAAGCTTGTCTGATGATGTTGGTGATGACCTCAGACTATGCTGACATGGCACCTCTATGTATCCCACCTCATGGATAATTCATTAAAATAAAGTAGGTTAAGCCACTGACGGGCCAAACAGGCTCCTACTTCATCACACAAACCAGTAAGAAACTTCTCTGTGTCATAGTTGCTGGCTTTCTTTCCAAGTCAGCTCCAGACTCATTTAATTAGAAAAGAGAAGCTGATGTGGTGACTGGTGATGGGGGCAGGAGAGGTGTTACCAAAGTGAGAGAGGGCAGAGAAAAGGGCTTTTGGTTTTTTTTTTAAAGTGTCTTTTTTTCTTCTCAGCATTTTGTCTATCTGTCTTGGCCTCCAGAATTTCCTGAGCCTTTTCTGGCTATCCCCACTGACTGAAAGGGAAAAACGGGCTCAGTTCTGGCATTCTTACTCCTTCAAAGCAAAGCTATAGAACAAGAACTCTTGAAGAGTGTTACAAGGGAGGAGAGATGTGCTGAGCTCTCCCTGCTCACCCATGGCTTGAGCAGCAGAAACACTCTAAATCAGGCATTTCGAGTTCAGATGCAGGCAGTGCAGCTGCTGTTTTATCTCTGCAGTGGGAAGGCCAGGGCCAGTGGCTGAATTCACCCCAGGAAATTCAGATTATTTTATTTGGAAAAAATCTGCTTGCTGTAACTCAGATTGAGCCTTGTCTAGCACGAATTTACCACCTTCTCAATCCACCTACTACTGAGCTGTACAGGTAGTGCTGTGGCATCCTTTTATTGTGGTTTAAACGTGCACAGATTCTCCTGTATGTGCGAGGGCAGCAGGCAGTTTCCACTCTGTTTAACGTGTTTAACTTGAAGGTCTCCCCTGCATTGTCTCTGCGACTGTATTTCCCAAGGCACACACTTCTTAAATCTCTTTTTTTTTATAATTATGAACCGAATTCTTTCCAAATGAGCCGCTATGGCTGCTTAAGTAGCACACTCTGTTCAGGCTATAGCTTCAAAGCAGCGACATTGATTCCCTGATAAAACCTTAAGATCAGCAGTGTGCTAGGCAGGGCAGCTGCCTCGGCTGCTTTTATGGGTCTATGTGCCTTTTGTTTTGTTGTTCTAGAAAGCCCAAGCGAGGAAAAGCAGGGTGCACATCTGCATGGCTTCCTGCAGCACGGTGGGGACTGCTCCTCATGAAAACAGAGCACCTTCAAATGCAGTAGGATCTGTCATGCTGAGAAAGAGCGATGGGCTCCTGCAGCATCAACAGCAAAAGGTCTTTGTACACAAATTGGTAAGTGTACAGTGAAAACCATCACACATCTGAACACCCTGGCCTTTTCTCTCTGAATTCAATAACCCTGTTTGCTTACATTAGAAGAAAAAGTTATGAACTTTGTATTGAAGTTGTAATTATGTCTTCTAGCTAAGGTTCTTGTTGCAGCCATTTTCTGACACTGACAGTTTCACTTTGTTGACATCACCACAGCTGACCTCAGCAGCCTGAATTTCACCCAGCAGCCTGAAAAATATGGGAACAAAAAGGTATGCAAGATGAATAAATATTAAAATATTGCTAGAGGCCTCTTGCTGCCACACTGGCTGTGTGAGCTTATTGACTGCTGGCCAAATCTGCAGCACAGCTCCAGCTTCAGCTGGCACAGCACTCTGATGACCCTATATTGAACACCTACTTTAAACCAGCTCATACTTTTACCTAAATTTGGCCTGTGTCTTAATGGAAGTAATTTTGTTTGCAACTGTAGGAGGTTTCACATTCAGACACAGGCAGTGTGAGATGTATATTTGATTACTTTTCCTAAAGATCTTTTCAACATCCAGGAGAAAAGTTAAGAATAAAAAAAGTGTCCTTTTTTTTTTTTTTGTAAAATCTCACTACTCATGGGACAATTCAGGTAGAATAAATATTAATTTTTTAAAAGTGCAAAAGAATAAGCAGCAGAAAAATGCCATAGTTTGTTTCTCTAACTTCCAGGTTAATTTATAATTTGACTGTCATTATGGTTGTGGTTATTTCCTATTCTCACTGTATGGTGTGGTAATCACAGCCAGCAAATCCCCACCCAGCAGATCACATACTCCCCCACAGTGGCATGGGGGAGAGAATCAGAAGAGCAACAGTAAGAAAGCTTGTGGGTCAAGCTATAAAAGCAGTTTAAAAATGAGGGGAAAGGGTAGGGGGACACACACTGATGCAAAAGAAGTCACTTCTCCCACAAGCAGACCAGTGCCTAGTCAGCCTCCAAAGAGGGGGTACCAAGCCCCAGTTCTGTGGCTGAGCCTGGCACTGTGTGACACGCAGGACCCCTTTGGTCAGCCCCTGGTGCTGTCCTGGCTGTGCTCACTCCCAGCCTCCTGCCAGCCCCATGGGGGACAGAGCTGAGGGGCAGAGAAAGCCTTGACACCGTGCAAGCCCTGCTCAGCAGCACCTCCAACACTGGAGTGCTAGCAGCACAATTTCAGTTGGGAGCTGGTAGGTGCAGGTTGTGATGGAGCAATTAATCCCATTGCAGCCAGCCCCAGCTCACAGCTTCATTTCAGAGAGTTTTTGTTTTGTTTTGTTTTGTTTTGTAGTTTTTTTTTTCCCAGTGCAGCAATTTGCTGTCTTCTTTCCCATTCTGCACCGTGATAGTGCCTCCTCCCTTACTACATCCTCTCTATGATTCTTCACATTGCTGCCTTTCCCAAAAGAAGTTTGTGACTTCATCAGTGTATTTGTGCATGCAGGCAGGCAGGGAGGGCGAGTGGGGAGCCATGTAAGTATATTGTGGACTGTGTAGGCTAACCAACAACTCACATCCGTGTCACACCTCAACATTCACTTGAAGAAAACTGAGTGTACTATATCAGAAAATTTCAACTCTGTCTCAAATTAGACTTAACAAGATCAACAAAGATACCACAAAGAAAATAGTTCAACTTTGCAGCTTAGAGGAGCTGAACCTCTGGTCCTCTACATTGTACTTAAATGCTGCTGCTTTGTGTATATGTGTATATTGTATACACAATATACATATATTGTGTATATGACCTTAATGCTTAAGGTCATTTAATCAATTTTCTGACTTTTAACAAAATCTTAATTTTCTACTTAGTCATTTAATTGAATTTCATTCCAGCTCTGAGCGACACCGGCTTAAACTGAAAGTGAGAAAAAGGAGTAAGAATTTTCTTTCTTGTAGTGAAAATATTAATACCTCAATAGGAAGAAGGAAAGCTTTATTTGGAAAGGTAAGAGAGAAAAGATGGGGTGGAAAAAATGAGAAATACTGGCAACCTATCTCTTTAGAGTAGAAGTTGCTTTAGCTAAGGTAGTCTGTAAATTTTCCTGATGTTATTCTGATACAATTCTGAAAGTGAATGGGGTGTTTTTCTCCTTACTTTGTAAAATCAGCTTTTAATCAGTGCTCCTAAACACTAATGTGTACATGTATTTATGTTAGTACATGTGTGTATTAAGATTTAAAATTTTCTACACCACTACTTTCCAGTAACCTCTAGGATTTTTGGTGTAATTAAAAAAAAAAATAATAGAACTTATCCTCCCTTCCTAGAAGAAATCCGAACATTAACTAATTTTAGCCTATCCACCACTTTACATCATGTCTCTGGTATTTCTGTTCTTTGTTTCTCTTGCTTGTCATGTGGCTGTGAGAGTAGTGAGTCTTGTGTCTCAGGCAGTTCCTCATTTTAGAGGGGGAAGGAAAGATTTTTATTCTCAAGCCTCTGTGCAGTGTAAACACTTTCTTTCCCCCTTCTTTTTGCCATTCTCTTGGTAGCTCGTAGGGACCTGGGTTTCCCTCTGCAGAAAGTAATTCTGCTGGTGAGGATCTCTGTATGTTTAATGCGGAGCATTTGTCCCTCTTCTAGGCTTGAAAAGACTGTCAGAATTCACGCTTATTTTTGCTTTTCTTCCATACACTCCACTTGCCAGTAAGGTCAGAGCTCAGTGAAGCTGAGCACCATTAATTACAGCGTTAAACATTCCTGAGCTGTGGCTCCAGGCCCCTGTGGAAGCCGGGCTGCCCGCACGGTGTGTGCGGGGCCACGGCCCCGGGCTGCCCGCACGGTGTGTGCGGGGCCATGGCACCGGGCTGCCCGCACGGTGTGTGCGGGGCCATGGCACCGGGCTGCCCTCACGGTGTGTGCGGGGCCATGGCTCCGGGCTGCCCGCACGGTGTGTGCGGGGCCATGGCGGTGCCTCCGCCTGGGCTCCGTCTGCCCTCAGCAGCTCCGTCCCCCTGAGCCGCCAGCCCGGGGCGGCTGCTGGGGAGGAGAAGCGAGGGAAGGCGGCCAGAGGAGCCTTAAGGGCCTGGCTGCAGCCAGGGGGACTGGGGGAATGTGGGGCTGGGCCCTCACAACACCTCCCTGGAGGGAGGACGAGACTCGCTTCCAAATTGCGCGTTAGCTTCGGGCTTGTTTGAAATTCTCCTTGGGGTGGTATGGGAAATAACAGG
>VZTT01055140.1:0-21404 GCA_013400855.1 Buphagus erythrorhynchus | reverse complement strand
AGAACTCCCTTCTGATTGTGTTTTAAGTAGAGAGAAGAGGCACTTTGCTTAGTTGTTTGTGTGGGAGGAACTATGTTAGTAGCTAGCAAATTTAGCAATAAATAGATACCATCATTAATGAGATCACTTGCTGGAACAATTAAAAAAGTATACCGGTGTTTTCCAATGCTGGATCTCAGAAGAGTGTATGTGAAGATAGCATCTCATAAGAGAACAGAAGCTGCCAGTGTCCAGAACAGCCCTCTGAAAATTTTTCCATCTTGCTGACTTTCTTAACAGTGCTTTTTGTAGGGCACAAAGTCTGCGGCAGTGCCTGCAGCTCATGCAGGATGAGCTACTGAGTGCCCAACACCTTCCACTTGCATGCTGGCAGCCAGCAACAGGGACAGACATTCCCTACACAGCCCTGCAGTGGCCTAATTCTGCAGGCTTTGGACTTCGATGCCTGTGCCACACTCCTTCACTTTTGGCCCCATTATCTGCATCATGTGAGGTCCTGCTGGTCCAGCATCACCCTAGGGGAAATGGGCAGCTTCAACCCATGGCTCTGAGCTAGACAGCTCAGTGAAATGTGGTCATGCAGCTGGGGAGGGTAGACTGATGGCCTCATTTCTTGTAAAGGCCTAAAATTCACAGAAAGCTAGAAATAGTTTTGGGGGTTTAAAACCATTTTAATTAAATTAACTTTATAAAGAATCAATTCAAAGCACTTTTTAAGAGCAAATATGATAGTCATTAGAAGGAGGCCTGTTAGAAAAGCATTCATAATGTTAAAATCCACCTTCTTGATCCCTTGGGACCACTCTGCCCCTGGAACTTAAATCTCCACATTTGGTCCCATGGTGCTGCTCCATCCTTGGCTCCATCCTCCTCCCATCTGTCAGGCACTTGTGTCCAGATGTGCATTTCCTTGTGCATCAGCACCAGCACATCGTGGAGAGACATAGAGTTGTGTAGTGGCATAGTCAGAGACGAGTGGCTGCACAGAGGGGCTGTGAAGTCTTCTCTTTGGTGATATGTCATGGGCACAAAAGACTGCACCATGACTGGTACTCATCATTCAGAGATCTAGCATTGCTGAGGCTGCAGTGAAGCATTTTAAACTTGCAGTGGCTCTTGGAAGTTTCCCCTTCCACCACTTTATTTTCAAGACCCAGAAGTGACACATGTCCTGGAGGGAGGCACACTCTGCTGCAGTTGTGTCCACAAGCAGTGTGGTTCTGCAGTGCTGCCCCACTGCCTCCTGCCTGCCCTGCCTGCATGCAGGTGTGCAGGAGCTGCTCTCCATAACTGAGAGCAGAGGAGACTTCAGGATGGAGCTCTGCTGGAGGGTCCTTGGAGCATCATCTTCCCACTGCATAATGCAATGTCATCTTCAGAAGTTTACAGGGTCCCTGATAGAAGCTGGCTGTGTAACCACTTCTAGTACCTTAGCCAGAACTTAGACAGATACTGTCTGTCCTATGAGTAGATCTGAGAAAGGATCAGGTTTAAAATGCTCTAAATGCCTCCTTTTAAATATCTTTTTTACACTCTTTTTGCAATGATGACATAGTACAGGTTACACAGTGGATTGTATCACATTCTGAAGTTCATTACTGGAGCCTAGTTATTAACCTTTATAAATAAATTTAATCTTTTAAACAGCTTTTAATAAATGGAGGGGCTCTCTCTGTTGAGAAGAATTTTGGGTTACTTTGTGGGGTTTATTTTAATGGTGAATTAAGCTTTGCAACATCACTGGAAATTTAAAAATCAGAATTTTTAGATGCTTTTCTAAGATATGCTACCACTTAAGCAGGAATCATCTCAGAGAAGTCTGATGGCCTGTGCTGAGCAAGATGTCAAACTAATGTCTCTTCTGATCTTGGAATCTACGACTGTACTTCCTGCAATTTCTGTAGACCCTTTTACAACGATGGATAAAATCAATCAGAAAGAGCAACCTGTCCATTTCCTCCTTACTCTTGCTGGACCCTATTTCTCACTTCATTTTGTAAACACAGATACAAATGTTGTCACAGCAGTATGGGGATGAGATGAAAAGGTAGAAGACAGCATTAGTTCAGCTGTATGTTTCCACATGAAACTGTTGGTTGTTACTACAATCAGATTCTGATATAGGGGGTGTCCTGTTATATTTCACTGATTAATGAAGACATCTGTTCCTTCTTGGGCTTCAGCAATCAAACTGTATTTCATGCTTCAGAGGCAGAACATTTTGTTCAGAAGTTCAATCTTAATCCAATTGAATTAATATGAACAAGATGCTCCTTATCCCAGTCTGGTTTTTAAACTTTTGGAATCATAGGATTAAGGTAATATACATGAAATGAAATTGCTGTGGATCTCGATGGCTTAATTTTCATTCTGAATTTTGACTTGTATTATGTTTTCACAAACTCCTATTTAAACAGATCATTGTTTTTAGTAAAAAAGAGCCTGATGACACTGTTTATATACCTTAGGGGGGAGGGAAGGGGAAGAAATTCTTGAGTTCTATCTACATACTTGTCCTATTTCTGTCAATTTTGATTTTTCTTTCCAGTCTTATGCTGGTGGCAGCCACATAGTGTAAAGGCAGTTATATTGTTGGACACCTTAGGTACAAGAATAGCAGAATGCAATTCAAGTAGAAAATTAATTATTTATATCGAAGGGTACAAATTTTGTTCAGCAGGAATGTATAAAAGAGTTTACACTCTGTTCAGAAGAGAGAGAGAACCTATTCTGTTCATGTAAATCTGTGCTCTGAATTTCTAATCTGCAATGTCTAATGCCTTTCATATTTCACTAATATATTCTTTTATTTAAGAATTTTATACTTCTTTTGAAGTATTTTACATTTTAAATATTGGTTCCGTCTTATTCAGAACTGTGTTGATACATCACCATTGTTGTGACATGTGTCATTTATTCCAAAGCACCCTGAAGAAATTTGTTCCCTCAGAAAGATGAACAAGAATCAATTCTGGAACTGACATGTTTAATTTAAGCACTTTTACCAGGATGTAAATCATGTTTCTTACAGACTATATCTTATGAAACTTTATGATATAGACATCTACCTGTTCTCTCTACCTCTGCTTATTGGAATCCTATTAAACTTGAATTCTGTAGTAGTCTCCTTGGCATCTATGGATTTCAATTTAGCAGGATACAGAACTAATTCAAGACAGTCACTTCTGGTTTTAGAATGGCGTCTTAGAATGAGAGGCTGGTCTGGGTTGGAAGGGGCCTTCAAGATCTTCTAGTTCCCAGCCCCCTGCTGTAAGCAGGGAATTTTCTAATGTCCATCAAGGAGAGCTGTGCATGTTTGCCCAGCAGGTAATTGTGTGCATTTGTCTCTCTTTCTAACATCTTTGCATAAGCTAACAACATATCAAAGGAACTTCTGTCCCTTCCTTTACCCATGGTAATTGACTAACTTTTAAATCCTCTCATTAAAATTGTCATCTGGCTGCAAATAGATTAAACAAAACCCCATTGGCATAACTCATAATTTGACCTCCTAATGACCTTTCCCATGGTAGAAAGAACAGGCACCTGTGCACACTGCTTCTGACACTGCTTTTTTTTCCAGGGTTTATGACAGGCCTCATTTAGCATGGTCTCCCCAGCCCAAGACTGATAAAGACCTTGCCTACTGGAGAAGACGAGGACAGGACTTCAGTGTGCTGCTGGGCTATTCCCAGAAGGCCAGTGTGGAGATGAAAGGCCTGGCTGCAGCTCCAGGGGCACCCCGGCACCCCAAGGAGAATCAGCTGAAGGTGGGGACAGGTACAGGGTATGTCAGAAGAAGTGGCTTGCAGGAAAGCTGTGAAGTGCCCAGCGACTGCAAATGGCGAAGTCTGGAAGTAGAAAGCTGGAACCAGCCAAAAAAGGTTGGGAGGCAAATGTCTGAGGGTGACAGGGAGAAGCTGCTTCAAGATCTGTATTCGCTGACCCTGGGAGACAATGCACTGAGCACCCACAGCAGGGGGAAATCGCAGTCGTTGCCGAGGGTCCTTTCACCTGAGAGCATGAGGTGTGTGGAAATGCCCTCCCTGACCAACAGTAACAACTCGCTCAGCGTCGCTAAAACCCCCTCCTATCCCCCAAACAGACCGAGCGTGGAACCAGCCAAGCACCACGGAACGGGAGGCCATGTCCTTCCCCTGGTGAAGCCCAAGTATGGGAGACCTCTCAAGCCTCCATCCTATGAAATGCAGCGGCAGACTAGGGCACCTGCAGAAACCGTGGGTTTCCAGGACCACTATCAGAAAGAAGAACCAATCTCCTACTTAGCCAAAGTCAGTGAGCCAAGGCAAGATGCTGGCATTCCAGACTCTGGTTTGGAGCCCCCAGTGTACGTACCTCCTCCTTCTTACAAATCCCCACCTCACCAACACGTGACCCCACATTCCCCCAGTGAAGTGCCTAACACCAACACGTGCGCCAGCAGTGATCCACAGGGTCCTGCAGAGCGGGTTGTCCCCTGCCAACGACCAGCCATGAATACTTTTGAAGTGGGGGGTGACCCTTGCAAAGACAACCATTTTCTTCATGGGAAGCAAAGCCATGCAAGGCGCCCTGCTGACCACCTGCGTTCCGTTCAGTATATTCCCTTTGATGATCCTCGGATACGACATATTAAAATTGCACCACTGGAAGGTCTGCAGGGCAACTCTAACCACACTGAAAATGCACGTAGTCCCAGTTCTGGTGCTTTGCAAGAGAGAAATCTTGAAGTACAGTACAACAGTGCCTTTGTGGATGCATCAAACTTGTCCAGTTCTGCAAAAGGAGAAAGAACTTCCGACAGCTCCACCCATAGCAACAGATGGTTGGCACCATCCATCCGAGATCAGGAAAATTGTGCCTTGACGGACCAAAGAGACAATTGTAGTGCAACTAATCACAGCCCCCGTAACGAAGCCAGCACAGAGTACACGAAAGGCAAACTTTCTGTAAGAAATTCACATATGGACAACACCTGTGAGACTGTTACAAAAGTGAAAAAGTTTGAACCTGGAACTGGGATGCAGAGCAAAAAGAGTTCAAAGAAAAAAATGAATGAAACTATATTTTGTTTGGTCTCCATCCCAGTTAAATCAGAATCCAATCTGCCAGATACAGATAGGAACAACAACATAACTCAGAGCCCTGATAAGAATAGGTTTGATAACAATGGGGCTTTGCAAGAACAAAGTCTCTTAAGTATGTCTTCAACAGACTTGGAGTTACAAGCGCTTACAGGAAGCATGACCAATAAAAATGAGTTACAAAAACAAGAGCTGTGGAGACCAGAAGAGTTCAAACAAATGAATGACCTCAGATTTATTCAGCCTACAAAACACAGAGAGCTCAAATATTCTGGCTCCTGGCCAGGTGATCAGTACAAAGACCAGCAGACACAGACCAGTTTCTCTGAAGAACCTGAGAGCCCACAGTTTTTCCATGGTACAAAGCCTGGGAAGCCTGATAGTAGCAAACCACTATCTCCAAAACTCCCGGGATGTACAGCATCCACGATGGTGGCAAAACAGACAGGATCTCCTTCTGATGAGAGAGGCTGCAGGCAGAGCAGTTACAGTATGAAGGGCCAGACACACTTCAGCCAGTCTAGCAACAGTGCATTTTCCAGGACTGCCCCCTCAGTCCTTCAGTCTCCCTCCCCAAAAGCCCACCAGAGCCAGCCTGTGCCTGTCCAAGAGAGGGAAAATGGCTTTCTTTCCAAGGGAGATGTAGTTAAGGGAGAACCAGGTGCTCCCTGCAACAGTAAAGAACCATTTGGGCAGTTCCTGTTGAAACCTGTAAGTCGCCGTCCCTGGGATGCAATAAGTGAGCTAGAAAGTTTTAACAAGGAACTGCAAGGGCAGGAGGAGAGCACAAGCAGTGAAGAAGATTTGGAAAGTGCTGCAGCTCCTCTGCAGGCAGGTGCCTTTATGCAAAGGAGGGAGTCCAGAAATGAGAAATCAAGCCAAGAGCCAAAACATGGGGGGAAATCAGAAATGGTTGTGCCAGAGGTGCCTGTATTTAGGTCAGGAAGGGTTAAAAGTAAGTCTGAAAGTTGGAGCATGGGGACAGAGCATGGTGGTGAGCCAAGATGTGTTGAGTCTCAAGGTTCCTCAAAGCCAGGAGGGAGCAGTGAAGGAGTCAGACCAGCAGATGGAAGTCTGATAACAGAAATGGGTATGGGGGAAGCCAAGAGCAGAACAAGCAAACAGCCAGTTCATGTAGGCCCTGTCAAAAGAGTTTTGTCCAGTAGCCCAAGTAGTTCATGTCACAGTAATCCTTTTAATAACCCTGCCTTGCAGGAGATGAGTGAAGACCAAAATTACCTAGAATTTGTAAAACTGAGCAAAGGTGCAACTCCCACAAATGATAAGGTATTAGAGAGAGGGTCGGTAGTACGCTTGTCACTAACAAAGAGGAACCAAAGGTGCTCTGAGCCAGATTTGAGGTCAGTGGGACTTGATGTGGCCCCAGAACTTGGTGCTAACAACTCTGATCACTCTTCGGATGCAAATGCAGTGGAAATCCCTGTGAATGAGTCATTGCAGGCAAGAGCTGCAAGAATTTTAGGTATAGATATAGCAGTGGAGTCTCTCCTTCCAGATGACCATGTTGGGCCCCACCCCAGCACTAGCCCTTCAAACGGTGCTCAGCACTTTGAGTCATCAACAATAGGAAGCACAGTAAGTAACAAAGAAGGAAAAAAAGAAGATTCTTATGAAGGCAGAAGAAAGTGTGGCTGGACAGAGAGTGCTCTATTTGTCAGAGCAGGAGGACGATCTTTATACCCTGATGAAGGCCAGGCCACTCACCAGGAAGCCAGCGCTAAACCACTGGTAACTGAGCAAGTTCTCGAACAACTTGTGAGTCCCAGCCAAGGTGAGGACCAAAACTTGGTTTGTAAGTCAGCTGCTTATCATCATTCAGAAAAGAGAGTGAGGAGCACCTCAAAAGTGATAGAGACACTCCAAGGCAAGCTCACGTCTCCACCCAGCCGGACTGCCATGGATCGCTTGGTGCGAATGAAAGAAGTTGACTCTGTGTCGCGGATGAGACGTCTGAGCATTAAGAGCGCAGACTCGGGAGAGGAGGTGGATGAGGAGAAGCTGTCGAAGGTACCAGAGGAGAGAGGAAGCAAACTGGCAAGCTCAGGGGCTGTTTCCAAGCGTGTTATCTCTCTCAGTGAAAATGGATGTTTAGGTGGAATGGACAAGAAGAAGATCGACAGAGATTTTTCTTTAGGTAAGATCCTTTTATGGGAGATCCAGATGGGTACTTGTTCTTATGTAATGGGCATGATCAGTTTGCTTATGCCCACATAATGCTGCTCAAATAGTAACAGGCTGTAGGTGGTACTATCCTCATCTGGGAGCCACCCACTATGCTCTCCTTGTGGAAAAGATGAGTGTTCTCTGGTCCCATTTTAGGAATAGCTACTGTAAAACTCACTTGTGGTATGGAAATTCATTCACAGAGTCTGGAGTGCTCCCTAAGGTCTTATCTCTGTCAAATTGTTTCAGGGAATGGCCAGGCTAAAACAGTGGAGTTCAAAGACAGTCACTCTAGTGCCAGTGTTTGGGAACATGTGGTGATTTAATCCTCGAATGCCAATTTTTTTCCTTCTCTAATACTTAAGTAGACACATACTAT
The DNA here is from genome assembly GCA_013400855.1 of Buphagus erythrorhynchus. Lineage (NCBI taxonomy): Eukaryota > Metazoa > Chordata > Aves > Passeriformes > Sturnidae > Buphagus > Buphagus erythrorhynchus. Next base: position 13,757 of record VZTT01055140.1, on the reverse strand, counting down.
ATCATAGTTCAGAAGAAACTAAAAATAAAAATCTGATGTTCTTCTGTGAAGCCTCTGGGAAATGGCTGCATATAGGGACCTGGAAATTCTCTTTCTCTCATGAATATTTTCCAGATCAGATGTTGAGAATAACTGTTAACCCCAGGACAAATGGAAAGTTGGCTTTTTCAGTGAACACCTTTCCCCCGCTGCCCCCCCCTATTTTTTGGTCTTTCTGATCTCTCTAAAACATATAAACTTGTGTAGTCCATATGCATCCCCAAAGTAACATGAGCTGTTCCCTCTCTCAAACAGTTTTAATTTAGCATTTTGTTGAACAACTGAAAATTAGTTGTTCCTATAGACCTGTTTAAAGGAATAAATCTCTCAGGCCACCTGCCTAGTCCATTAAATAGATTGGAGTGAGCAAACATACAGTGTGAAAGTTGTTAAATTAATCTCCTTCCTTTTCCCATCCTTTCTGTTACAGCTGACACTCTACCTTGAAATCTGCACAGGTTATTCATTTAACCTCATTGATATAAATCTGTTCACAGTTTTTCAGTACAGGGGGACTGAAATTAAATGGAGTATACTTTAAACTGGATTTATGCATTTCCAACTGAAAAGAAATACTTGTATGAGTTCTAAGTATTGGCTCCTGCAGCCTTGCAGCCTTTTTCTCCATGTCTTTTTCTGTATCCCACATCTTTGTCTCTTTCTGCTCTGAACTGTATTTCTCCAGACCAGATTTTTCGAACAGGCTGATTCAGCTTTCTTGTACCCATCAGGTCTCATATGCCCCACATGCATTTCATATGCTTTCCTCCCTTGGGGTTTCTGCTGGAGTGAAGAAAATAACTGTTGTGGTAACATGACTTCAGGGATGTATCAAAACAGATTGTGTGCTTTTTATTGGAGAGTTTTCTGCAGTAAATTAGGTCTAAATTTATCCCTCTTGCTGACAATGCCAGGCTTGTATTCTGCAGTGTGTTCCCACTGCAGCAGCTCCCTCATAGCCATAACAGCCCTCCCCGTGTTTGGATGGCATGAATGTCCCTTCCTGCTGCACTGTCCAGTACTGCAGGGTGACACACATGGGCTGGGCAGGTGGCTCCTCCATTGGCCTCTTCCCATCCAAAGAGACCCTGATTTGTTGATGGCCCCAAAAGCTTCAGCTTACAGAGGGACTGTAGATTCATGTTTGCAGAAAGACCTGATGTTGTGTCTTCCTCTGTTAAGTCTCACTCCAATTTCCACAGTAGCTCATTGGTACCATTGAAAGCCCAAATGAGAATTAATCCTGGAAAACTATTGTATTTGTTGCTTTCAAAAAGCAAATATTCCATTCTAAAAAACCACTCTATTTGGAGTGAGGTAGGGTGATGTTAGTCTTATAATTGCAGGCTGGGCCTGTCACAGAGGCTGCAGCCCTTAGCAGAAACAGGCTTTCACATGTATAATGTAGCTTGGCAGACGAACAGTCATCTCAGAGTAAGAGCCTTGCCAAAACTGAGTGCAAGAAGCTCATCTTACTATGCAAATACTACCATTAGGAGAACATCTCCAAGTGTTCCCAAATGCATTGGATGTCTTTTCTCCTTTGCTGTTTGAAGACATGAGGCTGCTAATCTGGCTTTGTTTCTGTAGACAGCATTTCAAATGAGCTTAACCAAATGTTGAATAAACATTTCTGTATCAGTGCTAGAGCTCCAGTGTCTGTCCCCCTCAAAAGGGTGACCTGGCCTGTCAGTCTGGCACTTTTGTGTCCTTGTTTTAGGTGCTGAGGGCATGGGTAAGCTTTCAGGGAAATATACTGAGCCATGCAGAGGCTCCATGTCTTGTGGCCTGGTTTTCTCCCTTCCTCCCTGCCCCTGTCCTGCCACTCCCTGAAACACTGAGCACCTGAAATTTTGTGGTGAATTCTGTTAATGTGAATGTGTCTGGCCTTAGGAAAATTAGGTTTCTGAAATGCAAATCCGTTTTTATTCTTAGGTCAACCTGTCACAGAACACTTCAGAATTTTATGTTCTAACAGTTTAGATGGCAAAATATCTACAATCAAAAAAATGTTACTGGTTTAGAGGCATCTTCAAACACCATCAGTGCACTAAGCTTAAAAAGGTGCAGCATTATCCCTAGAGCACACTAGCCCTCAAAAACTTTATTCCTGTTGATTTTTTGCATTCATGTGGTGTCTGTTTGGAAATAGCAGAAAAGGCTTAGCAGAAATCATAGGTGTTGCTGGCACAGACTCCTTTCTTGGCTGGACTAGCAGCTTGAGGAGGGTGGGCAAGAGAAGTGATAAAAGATTCTGCACCACAAATCCACCCACTGGGGCCAAATCCAGAAGTCTTTTCTTAGCCAGTTCCCCCTTGACATGAGTGTGGATGTAGCAGATGGACATTTGCACACAGGAGCAAAAATTTCCCTGGAGGATTTTTATGCTTTTTATGTTTGAATGAAGACATTCAAGTCACATCAACACGAAAGTCCCGAGGACGAACGTTTTACTCCAAAGTGTGATATTTATGTGTGGAACTGTTTTCATGCTCAGCTGTTCGAAGGCGAGCGCCGTGGGAGTGCAGCCTACGGGAGGGACGTTTGAGGTTAGCGCAGATCCTCAGGTTGCGTAAGAGCAGGAGCAGCACGCGGCAGCGCGGCTGCAGCGCCGGTTTGGCCGGGCCCCCCTGGGCCTGCACGCTCCGCCCTAGGTGGCCCTGGCTCCTACACGCCACGACCGTGCGCCCCAAGGGCGAGTCAGGTGTCTGCGTGATGGCACTGGGCTGGCACACCTCACAGGGCAAAGCCTCTTCATCGCAATCCTGTCCCAGAGTGATGAGGGTGAAGGAAAAGGCTCACGTCTTCTCACTTCATGGCCAGCACTGGGATAAATCCAATTTAAAAATCTGATAGAAGAGTGTCCTCGGGGATTTGGGAAAAGGAAAACCAACCTGTGGTGTGTCCTGTGAACTGGCAGGAGGGAGGCTGGAAGTGAAGAAGAGTGTTAATAAGCCAGTCCAGTGCTTTAGTGAAAAAGGCTGAAACATGAGCTGCAATTTTGCAGACTGAAGCGAGACAGACTAACCATAGTGATGCAACACAGCTGTGCTTTCTTGTTTTCTGTTGAATTAATCTGAAATGAAGGATTTGCAATCAAATTAAAAGACCTTGATGGCTGCATGGCATAATCACTCCTTCAGCCAGCCTTTCACACCCTCATAGAATGCTTAAAGCATTTACTGATCCTTATTGTTCAGTACAAGGGGGAACAAATCTCATGTCTTTTTCTTCCTGTCAAAGCACCTGAAAACTGGAAGTAATCTCTTTGCATTCAGTGTGCTTGTTCCTACCTACCCAAGGCCTTCCCAAATGATATCTTCATGCATTTGATCAGAGTTGTTCCTGAATTATACTGGTAAAAATACAGAATTTCGGTCAGGAATGTGATATGAATCTGTAATGCAGCAAGTCCATTATCAGCTTCTCTTTTTTTAAATAAAAACTAGGGAAAAGATGTGTCATTTCCACAGCTAGCAATATTGACTAGATTTCACAATACATTATTAATAGTGTTTTCTTGGTTTTTTTTCCAGATACATATGACCCCACCAAAGTTGAAAAGGTGTGAGATTAATGAAGAGGAGAACAGAGAAATTTCTGCTCTACTAAGAATGTTTCACTGATTTTTTTTTTCTGGGTGCTTTTTTGTTTGGTTTTTGTTCTTTAATGTTTGGAAATTGTCTCAGTTTGTGATGTTCATGGTGTACTGATAATGCCTTTACCACTGCCACTAGGAATTAGCTATTCATGTCTGAAGCTATTGTGGAGACCACAGAAAAATCTGACTTCTACATTGGAACCGTCTGGCTTTCTAGTGTTCAAGACAATACCTACCATTCTCAAACAGTTTTCTTCTGAACTTTATTTCAGTCTTTAGCAAAGATGATGAAATGCATCAAGTGAGGTGTTACATTGGTGTAAATGGAAACGTGGGAGATTAGTGAAATTATTTTTAAAAGAATGTGAATCTATAAGCTAAACTTCTAAGTATCTACATTCTAAACTTTGTTTAACTTAAGGGATTTTTGCCATAAGTAGAAAGTGCTGCTGCACTGTGTGGGGAAAGGAACGTGAAAGAATGGTAGCAAAGACTGATTGTGAAATAATCTCTGACTTCCAGAGTTTGAATTTACTTGGATTAAATACTTACTTGCCACCTAGAAAGAAGAAAAACAAAACCCAAAAGCTTTCTAAAAGATGAAAGACTTGTGTAGTACAGTGTACAGAACATGTAATTATAGTAGCTGGCAACTATGTTTCAAACCAATGCAAAGTATACCACTGGCTGTTTTGCACTCAGTATTACCTATTTTTGTTTTGCTGTTTAGAAATTCTTTATATGAAAGAATAGTAGCTGGTTTAAAATAGCCCATTTTAACAAAGTAACTATATTTCTTGTTACAGAATACTATCTATTTTTCTACGATGTAAACAATTGCTAACAAGTGGCAAGTATAAAGAAGTATTATTATTATTATTATTATTATATTTTAAGAAGACTTATTCCTTTGAGTGAAGGTGCCCCAAGCAGATTTCACTTGTATATCTTAATGCACATACCATATTGCCACTTACTCAGTAGTGCTACCTTATTTTGCTCTGACGAAAAAGCCATCTATCTATCTATCTATCCATCTATCTATCTACTACCGGGTTAATTTCTAATTTTTCCCACTCAACACTCGGATCATTCTTCTTGGAGCCACTTTCTGAAACACACTGAGAACTCTTCAGGCTGGTGCTGCTGCCATTCCATTCCAGGGACGCTGATTACCAAAAAATGGGTTCGGATCTTTGTCCCAATGTTGCTGAGCAGCTTGGCTAAAATACCTGCTTGCTTTCTTATAGTTTTTTCCCTTTTTCAGATTATGAGTTTGGATTAGGCCAGTGCACAAAAATAAGCAAAACTGGGTTCTTCCCTGAAGTCACCAGGTGTTGCTGGGGAGAAGTTCAGGTGTCTTTTTGATGGCATTTAAATACATGGCTTTAAATATATTTTATCTGCACACACAAATGCATGAATTACAGAATTTATAATAAAGGCTATGCATTCTGCCCTTTGATCCTGAATTAGCCTGCTTAGTATCTGTGGCCTTTATGTCCATTCCTGTATGTTTTTTGTAAGTATACCTGTGTACTAACATTCTTCTGATGACTTGTTCATGTACTTCACCAGTCTGTTCTATTGGCCTTTTCTGGGTTTTAGCATAATTTTATTTTTAAAATCTTGTAATTTCTTGAAATATTTTTCCTAAGTCTGTAATTTGGAAAGAACAATCAGGAAAAACACTCATCCTGTGTTTTGGCAGCAAGACTTTCTTGTCTGTAACACATGATTCTGTTACATATGGACTATTTAAAGCTTGCTTGAAAAGAAAATGTGGTGTATAATTTATTTTATTAACCCTTGTGCATGCTGTGTAGCAATACTTGTTGATAAACTGTTCCTACCACTCTTACTATATTCACCTCTCTTCATCACCATCTAGGACATCTGGGGAATTGTAAATAGCTACAAAACATATTTTTCCCCCTGGTGCCTCTCCACTTGAATCTTGCCCATGAAAAACAATTCTGAAAGAACTTCATCAACTCTCATCTTCTGACTTACCAGTGAAGCTGAGATGTGTAGCAATTAATTGAAAGTTTTAATTTAACCTTTGCTGAATAACTTTAAATTGTCCCATATAAACATTCCTGTTACCTTCTGTTTATGTCTACATGGAGCAAGAGTTTTCTCTGCATGCTATTTTCTTCTGATAGGAATAGGTTAATTGGTTCTGCAGTGTGTCTGTTTCATCAGTCATGTCAAGTAATTACTTTTCCAAAGCACATAAACATCCAAGAGCTTAAAAAAAAAAAAAAAAGGCAAGAATAGTGCAGGGAAAGTTTTATTGGCCAAAACCAAAAACTTAAAACCTAAAAAGTGGGTAAGTTTTGTTTTGCAGTAGTACGTGACTGACCAGTGGATGAAAGAGCAGAGTTAGTACTCTTTTAGAAATGGTGTGTTCCTCTAACAACGCTGGTAGTTTCATTTGATACTATGATACAGACAACTGAGAAATCCATAGGGTACAGTTTTCTGAACAATTTTACCTCAGTATTTCTACAGTGTTCATGCCATGGGTCAGCTATTGGAATGAACTGGATGGTACCACAGCTGAACCACTTTTCCAGAAAACTTTTGCCAGTTTGCAGTCAACAGAGAGCCCCTTTTACACCAGACATGGTTAAAAACCAGTAAATGGTGACTGCCAGTGTCTGTCTCAATGGGTACATAAAACTGTCTTGGCATCAACTGTCACTGGTAATGGCAACAGCAGGAGCTCAGGGCTGAGTGGGTGCAGAGGTGGAGGATGCAACAGGCTACTTCCAGTGCCTCTACAAATGCAAGCACAGTGAAAAGTGAGGAACTCTGCCTTTATTCTAGGCGGGAAAGCAGAGCTAGAATCTAAGAAATTACATTTTTAGAACGTGCTGTGTATCCAGCTCGTGCTGCTCCTGTGCTGTTGTAGCTGGGGAAGGTGAGGTCAGGGGAAGATACTGGTTTCATGGACATTCTCAGAAATTCATGCAAAAACCGCCCAAACCTGACTGATTCATACATTTAAAAAAATGTTTAATGGGGACACTCGGGATCTGGATGGCTAAAGAGGACCTGCCATCTCCTTCCCTTTATCCTGTTGAAATCCAGAAGGGACAGTCACATCCTGAGGGGCTGGTGCCAGTAACAGCGGTTGGTAGCAGGGAGATAAAAACGAACCCGGCATTCCAGGCTGCTATCTCCTATCTGAGGAAGAGAATCCCCCCGTGAACTCCGGGGCTCCTGAACGGCCCAAGCACCGCAGATAGGGCAGGCCGGCCTCTCCCGGTGCGGCAGAGGCGGGGGGAGCGGGATCGGAACTGGGATCGGGACCGGGAGAAGGAGCGGGGGGCGGGCGGGCTCAGCCCGGGGGCCACGCATCTGGGGAGGGCAGCGCGCTCCCTCCTGCGGTTCCCGGGCGCCAGCAGGAGGTTGGTGTCCCTGAAGAACCGCTGTTTGCGAGCCCCACGCCATCCTCCTTGCCAGAGTCGTCTGGAACTAGTCAAAGTGCGGTCTGAACAGAGCTCTTGAGTGTTTGAAGTGCCACCACAGCTAAAGGAGGGGATGGGAAGGCAAAGGAGGGAAATGCCTCTGAGTGACTTGAGAGCTCCGGTGACAGAAATGGCTGGTGATACAGTACACCTGACCAAGCATCACTCGTCAGATATTAACTCAAGAAGCCTTCCCCAGGCATAAGAAGGGCTGTTGTATTTCATACCACAGGTTTGTCTTTATTGGAAACAGCAGCATCGTGTATCAAAACCATCAAGTTTCCTTGATTCAGCTCCTGATATGGGGAGCAAGTCTTTGTACTGAAACATCCAATGACTCCGGGAAAACAGGAAGGACAGCAATGCTTAAATCGGTAAAGCCACAGAATTAACCTCTCATCCTTAGAAAATAATCAGTCCTATCGAGCTTATTTAAGGATAAATATTGGAATTTTGCAAAATATTTCTGTTTAGTATCACAAATCAATATAAATATCTAGAGTCAACATTCTATTGCCTTTGCCACATGGACAGCCAGTTGAATGTTAGTTTTATAGTGCTCAGCCTTCTTTTTGGGTTAAAATGTTGATATCTTCTTCACTGCCTCCTTTCAAAGGAAAAAAAAACCAGTGGAGTGATTGGGAGAAACGCAGAAATCAAATGTTCTTGCATTTTAAATGACAAAATTTCTTGCAATTGCAAAGTGGGTCCTTTTGGCCAGCTTCAAAATCTGATGGAGTCAAGTATATGTGAGAAATGAATCTTTACTTGGCAAGAGCCTTCAGCTGAAAGAAGATAGACAAAACAGTGCTAAAAGGAATGGAGAGAACTGACAGCTTGTCAGACTTTTGAATGTTTTGTGTAAAGCTGTCCTTTTGGAAGACATTGGTATTTTCTTGGTTGAGGATCAAACAAACCCCTAATTTCCCTCCACTGGCAATAAGCCACAGTGCTGCAGCCCTAATTTACTGGAGTGGGTTTTAATTACAAGTGGAGTCTACAAAATTTAAACTTCTTTTCTTCTGCATAATCAAAATAAAGGTTCAAGCTGAAGATTGCATGAGATGATGACTATATCACTGAATTAATTAGAAAAGTTGGAAAACTGTGATTTCTTATTTAAATTTGCATGAAAATGTTCACTGTCCCTCCCTTGTGGACTAAATAAAACCTGTTTACCATCAATTCTATTTTCAAAGAAAAAAGATATTTCAACAAAGAAAAAGGGAAATCCTGATATTAATAGCAAAGCCCAAACCACACTGCTACCTCCCACCCATGCTGAAAAATATGTTTGCAATATGGCATGCAGAGTTGCACAGCAGGGAGAGGGTGAAGGGAACTTAAATCAGAATTGACCGACACATGGCTGAGATTAGAAATAGAAATGAAATTTCCCAGCCAAGAGAAACCACAATAACATACATATTATAAAATGAAGGAGGAACTTTCTACCCTTAACAGCCACAATCTCAGCTTTCTTTAGAGCTCTGAACCAGCAGAGAAAATAATCAGAACCATTCTGAAAGCCATTCCTGACCTGGAAAGAAAACAAGGACATATATATATACTAGACAGCGAATCATTATCCATGTGTCTTTTTTTTTATACAATACAGATAATTTTCCACACTGACTTTTAAGATATTGTGGCCTTTCTCCAAAACTAATACTATGTCATTGCCTTGGTTATCTTCTCTCACTATTCCACAGGCAGATTTAGTGGGATAAAAATAGAGGAAATAGACGTAAGCAATTATAATACTATTTACATGATATCAGAAGATGAATGTGTTTTAACAGTTCTCTTTGTATTCTTTTCCTGCACAATGCAAATAGTGTTTCTGGGCTTACACATAAAGCAGAGGGGTGCTGTTATTCAAGACAAGACGTTTTCCAAATAAAGATTTTGCATGACTACATTACTCAGTGATGTTGTTGATGTTGTTATAATGAGGTAAAATGGAGCATGTGCTCTGATGTTTGCACTGGCTTCAAGAAAGATAAATGTATTGGTGAAGTATTAAAAGGCTGCAGTATTCTCCAGGGATCTTCTACTTCCAAACCTGGTGTCTACAGCACGAAGTACAGAATTTTTTTTTTACTTTAAAGAATTTCTTTACACATCCACACTGTCTCAGACCAGCACAGACATTCATTTCCAGGTTGTGTTCTGTTTGTTTACTACCTGCAGGGTGTGTTCTGCCTCTGTACAAGGGTGGATTCCTCTTTTACTGCCTGGCAACCAGCCATGTGCACCAGCCAAACCTACGCTGTCAGAGCATTTTCCACTCCATGTCAGTGTTTTCCCCTCCCTTTGCAAAAGTTGATATGGCACTGGGATAGTTTACTTTGGCTATGTTGCAGTAAAGAATGGCATGTACTGTATCTGTGCTGATAGGACTTCAAGAGAGCTAAGTTATCAAGTTAATACAATTTCTTTTTCCTTTGGGCAAAAGTGTAGGTTGCTCATGGCTAGAACGTGCAGCTCTGTCTTTTGTCACTGGCTCACAAGCAGGTTAGACATTACTGTCACACTCACATGTATTGCTGTGTAGAAGCAGTGGATTTATCCCAGGACCTCTCACGTGTCACCAACAAACCTGTGGAACAAAAGACCCGACAGATCTGGGGAGGCTGAAGATAGAAATCATTGTGGCAGTTTTGCTCTCCTCTTCATCATCCAGCCAACCTGATCTCACTACACCCTCTCCTTCCCCACCTGCTTGAAGTATAAAAATCTCTAGTCCAGCATAATCCCACCTTCCACCCAATTTGAGACTAGAAACCAATTTTCCTACATTTTTTCTGCAGGTAGGAGAATGCAGGCGTTCAGTTCTTTTCAATTGCTGATATATGGGAGTTTTTGTTTCTACTCTTTACCTTAGTTTTGATCCCTGAATCAATTTAAGCATGTTGTTCATTACTTTTTGCAGAAACACATATCAGAATGGGCCGATTTGTTATTAGTTACAAAAGGCAGAAGTCCTCAGGGTCCAAACTCTCCTGCTACATTGAGACCCAATTTTGAAGAAAGGGGCTGGCCATATGTTGGGGAAACCACACACAGCCCCATAGGAAAAATGAAAGCATAAGGGCAGAGACCTTTCTGCACTTGCTACCACCCACCCTCTCTGCTGCATCAAGGCTGATGCCAGCCCCTCCAGCAGGGAGCCATCTCTCACTTTTGCTCTTGGATGTCACCTGGCCAGCACTCTCATGGCATGCTTCAGGGGGCACACATTCTGCTTGCTGCTACCAGACAGGGACTGGGGCTGGCCAACACAGTCTGTGCTCCTGCCATGCAAATCTGTCAGTGCTCAGGCCCACCCTGGCCTGCAAAGCACATCAGTGGGAAAGTGTAGTGATGGCTAAAGATGAGAAGAGGTTGCTCAGGTCTCACTCAGAAGTTTCCTTGCTAAGTTAATCAAAAACCCTTCCAGATGCAGGGCTTCCCTTCTCCCCCTCTCCACCACTAATTAGGAGAGCCACCAGCTCACTCACCCTTTGCCACTCTAGCCCACACATGCCTGACCCTTGATAATCACATAAGACCCTCAGCTCTTATCTGACTCTATACCCATCTCATCTTCTTTATCTCTCCCACTGAGCTCTCACAGCCCCTTTGTTTGACCTTTCTGGGCAACAATAGTATGTTACCACGTTCAGTTAAAGCTATTTTATCTCTCAAAATCAACCCTTTCTTGGGGGAAAGAAAAACAGCCCCCTGAGGAATCCCTTTGCAACATTTATGCAGTGAGGTGCTAACATCAGCCTGCATAAGTGTGATACCTCAGGAGGTGATGCAGAAAGGAAGGAAGCCAACTCCTTCCTTTTATCCCTTAAAAGAAGATCACTTATTGAAACAATACTAAGATCAAGGCAAATTCCTGGGGAAAAAAAAAAAGGAAAAACCCTCCAGTCTTGAGGTGCTATACTATGCTCTGTAGCAGTGTGTTTACAGGCCAGCTGTAGCTCACTTTGCCATCGACAGCCAATCCTTGGGAAGGAATGGGCAGATGTTGCCCTAACCAGGGAGCTTCAGCTTCTCCTCTTACCCCTTCCCTACATGATCTAGTCTGCAGCGTGTTTAGACTTTCCTTCCGTGTACTGCTCAAGGTACAACCTTCAGCCTTTCAGCATAGTAATAACAATACCAGTACTCTCAAACCCACAGAGCCATGAGTGTGGTGACCTGGCCAGCTCACGTCATTTGAAGTGGCAGGGGGTTATGACATTTTTTGGGCAGGAAAGCTTGTCATTTGTCCCATTTTCTCATTATTATTGTAGTGTAATGTTTAGAGTATAAAGGAAGTCCTCTGCTCTCCCAGTGGTGGGTCACACTATAAATACCCCAGATGGCACAGGACAAGGAGGGCTGTAAAACTCAGGATGTGGGTCACAGGATGGCTGTCTGCTTGCTGTCTGGGGGAACAGATAATAAAGTCTTGCAAAGAGCTCTGATAACACCACATGAAAGGAGTACAAACACTGTGGAGGACATCTTCGGTTGCTGTAAAATGTCACTGCTTTCTTCAGTACATGATATGCTGCACTTCTTATTTCCTTTCCTTCTCAGCCTCCTCCTGAGTTCCTGAGTTGAAAAGTATCCACAAACCATTTTTTGCCTTCATTACTTTTCAGCTCCTTTTCCCTCTCAGTGCAGACACACCTCTGTGTTACTGCAACATCCTCCTTACGCTATGCAGCTCTCACACAGTCCTGACACTTCAGCCAACAGTCCCCTGAACGATATCAGCACCATGCCAAAAATACAGAGCTCTTTTCCCTGCCCCCAAGAGTCACAGGCACAGCAGGGAGGTGAGTCAGGACAGTCAAACAGAGGCCACCGTTCCTGGGACAGATTTTAAACGGAAACATTCCTCATGTAAAAATCATCCTTTATTCTCCCAGAGAAGTTAAAAACAAAATTCAGGAATTTTGTCAAGTCATGCAGTAAGAGGATGTTCATTGAGAACATTGTGCCTTTTACAGCAGTTTTAATATCAAAATATTATTGCTATGTCACTGGTGTTTTAATAATCCTGGGATAATGTTTTCGGTAAGATTTAGAAGGAGTATTTGGGAGGAGTGGAAATAAAGAAACAGTGGTGGATTGACTCCAAACCTTCAGAAATGATCTTTGCAAACCTCCTTTTCCCCATACTTCAAAAGTAGTTATTAATGGTTTTGATCTGAGTACCTGAATATTTCCCCACCTTTTGAACCACCGAATTCTGGTGTGGATCACAGCCCTATGGAGTGTCTATTCCAGCTAAAGTTCAGCGGTTGGTAAATGTTGGGGACTGCATTTATATCTGTACAGTTTCGTTAATGGCTTAGAAATTACACTGCTTTAGCTATGCAAGTGAAGCAATATAGTTTTGTAACATAAGTCCACATTTCACCCAGACAGGGTTGAAAGGTGCAACACATGGCTTCTGAGGCAAAGCAGATTTATTTCTTTTTTATTCTCCCTCCTCCTGAGATACGAACTGCCCTCTGCTGCTGAATCAGCAGGATGTGCCCTGTGACACTGTAGCTGGCTGGAGAGCTGCTAATGGGTCTGAAATCCATCCCCTACCCCAGCCTCTCACACAGTATGCACGGGAGAGGCAGGGAGCCGAGCAAACAGCATGGGAGAGGGAAGCGGAGACCCCTGAAACACACAGCTGTTATCTGTGATAAGCTGCATCCTGTGCCATGCTCCACCTCGCTGCAGCAGGGAAGGCGTTTGAACTCCAAGACCCTTTCTCAGTTCAATCCCTATCTGACAAACACACAGCAGGCAGCTGGAGGGGAAAAAAGCAAAGTTCAACCAAATGACTCAGTTTCTAAGATTTCTGACCAATTTCCTAAAACTCTGCCCTGAGGATTTTTTTAAGGCAGTGTCGGTATATTTGAACCATATAAATAACTGAAGAAGTTCATAATAGCTGTGGGGTGGAGATGCAAAGAGATCGAGCTGAGATGGGAGTAGAAAACCTCAATTATGTGCAGGCAGGGCAGTAAAAAAAAAAAAAAAAAAAAAANNNNAAAAAAAAAAAAAAAAAAAGTGCGTTCAGGAGATCAGGAGAGCATCTTGTTTGGTATGGCTGCAGCTGAGCTCGGGGGGTCATCAGCCACAAACCCACCCGAGTGTGGCTGCTGTGTCCCCTGAGCGCTGAGCACTGACAGCCGGGCGGGACGGGGCTCTGCAGCAGGACCACCTCATCTGCTTCCCCACGTCCTGCTCAGGGGCCTTTCATCCTCCTCACGTTAGCAGTGACAAAGTCATGGCTATGATGTGTGTCTGTCTTAACTTCGTCTCACCTCTGTCATGCGCCGCTGCCCCGACCCCTCCTCAGGCGCGTCCGGACCCTAAGCCACAACCATGTTTCCCGCACCCGGCGGTGCCGTCCGCTCCTGTGGGGGAAGGCTGCCACCGCGCCTGGCTACCTGTTTGTTTCTTTTCCGCAGAAGATTATTTGTAAGTGGAAACTTACTTCGCTTTTTTTTTGCTCGTACTGGCGCTCTCTTCCGAGCCAAAGGCTCGCCGCCCCCTCAGCCCGGCGGCGGGCCCGGCGCAGCAGCGCCACCTGCCGGCCGGGAAATGGCGCCGGGGCCCGGCCCGCGGCCCTCAGGGAGCGGCGGGGAGCGGCC
>VZTT01055139.1:9837-78821 GCA_013400855.1 Buphagus erythrorhynchus | reverse complement strand
CTTGAGCTTTGCTTTTGGCTCCCACACCTCAGTGCACTGTCCACACTCATGCTACACTTTTTACACCAGAGGAAGCAAAACCACAGCTGTCAGATCCATTATCTCCAGTGCCATCCATCCTTGGCTCTTGACTCACTACAACAGCTGTCCAAGCTTTTGAATGGTATCAAAGCTTGTGAACGTGACAGNAAAACCTCAAAATATGGAGATTGGACCGCTCAAATGATCTGCTACAATACTGGAATACCTATTTAGGAAAGATACTTTACTTATTTTACTTATTTTCTGTCCTAACATCCCATCTGAGACATCCAAGACTTAATAAAGGGAAACAGACATTGAGTGCCTCTACTAAAGATTGCTTGAAATCATTGTCCTTCTAACCTTCCTTCAGCTAGGTGTTGGTGGCCATAAAATTCCCCCTTCAGCCTTCTTTTTGCCAGAAAAAAGACAACCAAGTTGTTAACCCCTCCTCAGAGGCACTGAAGGTCTCCAACACTCATTGTCTCTCTGATGGATCAACAGGACTGGTGAACACAAATCACTGAGCAGGAGACTCCAGCTCCAAAGGCAGCTCTGTGCACAGGTTTACACAGCATGTATGTAAGTTCCAGCCCCAGGGGACCCCAGAATGTGACCACAACTCAGTGCTGGATGCACAGCAATGAGAAAGCAGCAGTGAGAGCACACACAGGTCAGGTTTAGCTGGCTTACCTTTGCCATCTGTATTTTCATTGGTCTTTGGAGGATTTTTACCAGAATCACTGCTCGGTTCAGAAGTTTTTAGCAGCTTGGTATTTAAGGCAGTACCATTTTCCTCAGATACAAATAAAATTTTAGGTAACAAAGAAGCAGCTTCTGAAGAGAACCGTACTTTCACACTAAAGAAACAAAGAGGTTTTATTACAAAATGAAAGTGAACCAACATTTTTAAAGAGGCTGTCACAGCCATATATCCAGTAAAGGAAAATCAACTTGCCTTGACTTGGTTTTTGTACCACAAAGAACAAGCAAGAACCAGATCATGACTTACAGCAGAACTGATCATTGTGTTACATTCTACATGAAATACAAGAGTGCATGAAGGAAATTAAGTTTCTTCAGCTTTGGTAAGCAGTCTCACTAGAAACTGTTACCACACATGAGCTCTTGCAAAAGAAAACAGTGCAGACTTGAAGGTACTTCCAGAAAAAAAAAATTCAAGACAAACAATAAAATTGCATATTGAGTGCAAAAGTGACCCAAGACATCAAACCTCATTAAGCTCACTGAGCACAATTAAGGTAGGTTGCTTTTGCCTGCTGTCCCTTTACGCCTACAATATGCAGGAAGAATTCTCGGACCATTTCATATTGCAGATGTTTTACTTTTATACTCACCTGCCCTCAACTCTCCTGTAACCCCTTAAAAAAAAAAGAAAAAAAAACCAAAAAAACACCTCCATGCACAGCAGCCCTTTCCAAGCCCTTAAAAAAAAAATCTCAAGCGTTACATTATGTTCAACTAAAAAGTAACTTCAAAATGTCTTGTATACTCTTTACTCACACTTTAGTTTCGATCTCCAGAAGTAAGATTACAACAGAGACATCTGGCTCTGGTGTCTTCTTCAAGATACAGTAATCCACTTCTTCATCCTGGTAACGTGAACAGAACATCTCTGAAGAGCCCTCTGGACATATTCACCTCCAGGTAGAGGTTACCATTCTCAGTCCAGCAAGTTGTAAATGCAAATTATCCTTCACATCCTCCCATGTCTAAAATCCCCCCACCTTTTTGTTATTTCTTCCAACCATTTCCAGAGTCAGGTAATGAGATGTCCCAACTTAGAAAAGCAAGTTCACTTCTCTTACCAGGTAAGTGGAGAAACCATCATTCCTTGTTCGATCCAAACTGAATCCCACCTGTGAGACAATTGAGACAAATCTCTCAAACTGAAGCCAAATCAGTACTGAAAGAGTCAAAGATACTGCTTTCTAAAGAACTTAACCTACACTTCAGGCAGAATCCAGGTATTTTTCTCATCAAGTAATGTGGCAGAAAAATACATTCAAATGAAATAAACTCATCCATATTCACCAAGAAAAAACATATGATTCAACCCCAAACTAAATCTGGAGTACCTTCTGTCTCTGAACATTTTAACTTATTTCAGTATTATTCCACATGTTTTTGCTCGACAAAAACATTTAATCCTTTTCTAACAATGAAGAGGTGAAACTGTGCAGCAGAGTAAGAACTCAGGTCTGTTACCTAATCCAGTATCTCAGTCTGTCTATTAAAACCCCTAATATGACATGATATATAAATATTAGAGTTCTCTTGAAAGTAAGACTGTCACTGCTCCAGAAACCTACCGGCACAATGATCACAAGCAGAATTGCAATGCAACAGGACACAGTGTGAAAAAACCTCACATCAGAGGACTGTTAGGAAATGGATGTTCAATGTAAGTTATAGATGCGTGCATTGAGTTCAGCAGAGGATCCAGTAAGTTAAAGGTTCATCCTTAAAGCAGAATAGAGAGTGCTCAGAGATAAATCTCAATACACAGATCCTCATAATTGGCTCATACTGGGAAGCAAAGCCAACAGCATCACAAGTTTGGATCTGACAGCTCAGACAGGTGGAGGGCAATTTCACAGGAGGCTTCATAGGAAGGAACTCACTGATAAACTGTCCATGTCATCAGAGCTCACTGTTGGCTTCAGGGAAAGGTTGCTGACATTGACTCTCATGAAACCATCCTTGAAGAAGCCAAAGGTATTCAGGTGCACCTTCTGCCTCACGTCATCCTGTCAGAAAGGAAAACAAGTTTACAAACACATGCAGAGTCATCTGCTGCAGCACAGGGGAAGCAGGGTGAGTGATTGACACTTGAATATTCATGCAAAATAGATCTAATTATTGAAACAGCAAATTTCTTTAGGATACCTTCAGATGCAACCAACTATTTCACTGGAATGGACCAAGTTTTCCAATAACCTGTACAGCAAGAACTTTAAACAGACATGTTTCTGCTAACTGCCTGGCTATGCTACTGAGAAATATGCAAGCAAAATTCCGGAAGAATTTCAACATCTGGCCTCACTGACTAAACAACATATAGCAAAATCCCCCGAAGTGACTGTAGACACATCAAGACAGCTCTTGTTTGAATGCTGGCTGCTGTCATTGCCACAGACTGAAGAGGAAATTGATTTTGGGGATCTTACCTAACCGAGAGCTAGGGTTTGGCCAAGTGTTTAGCAAATGCATTGTCATCCCCTCAGATCATCTGTGTTAGGCAGGGTCAGTGTTTGGACAGGCAAACATTAATACACTGGAGAACTATGTGTGCAAATAAAATTTTGTATGTAGTCCCATACCTCCAAATGATTTTTGGCATAAAATCAATATAAAATAAGAGAATAAATACTGAAAACAGAATTACTTGGGTTAGTTTCTCCAGCAGGAAAATTCTAATTCCCTCCTCTACTCCCAGTTTAGCTGCAGAATAATTTCCTTCCTCTCAGTCTGGCAAGGAAACCATAGCAATTGATCTCTTCTCAAGCCCTGCTCAGCTGACAAAGGTTCAAGTACAGTGAGCTTTAATTTTTTTTTTTTAAATAAGGAGGCCATGAAGGACCTCACACAAAAAGTAGCTGACATCACACACAGCTGCCGCATCAGAACACAAAAGGTCACATCCAATGTCTGCAGTGGGCACTTCAAACCTACTGAGTCATTAGTTGGAAGAAAAGCAGAAACAAGGCAACAAATCAAAAAGCAAGTTTAAAATGCAATTTAAAACATTCGACAAGTTGGCACTAAAAAAAAACAAATAAATGTTTCGTCCTCCTGCTGCTTCTAGGAAAAGATAATCAGATTGCAGAATACTCAAAAAAGAGAAGCCAGCTGCTAAAGGCAAACTGTTCTGGAAACAACCCTGGAAGACTGAGCTACAAATTGTACAAGTACAAGAAGTTCTTTCTCTCTCTCTACCCCATATTGATTTTGACATCTCTGCACAAAACGTTCCTGACTCATAAATATAATCACTGTAATAGCAGGACACTAATCCTGACACAGCTAACCTGTAATCCAGCCATAATAAGATCACCCTAATAGAATCAAGTTAACCTGACAAATAACCAGATGGTTCCCTTAATGCTCAGAGGAGGAAAAAAAAGTTAAATGACATAGGGCTTCCAGCAGATGCTTTGTTTAACAGAGTATTAGAGCTCTGCTTTTTTTGGGTTCTAGGGCATGGAACATGCTAGAAACAAGAGAACATCTGGCTCCTCTACCAGTGCACTCCACATCACTTCCCAGCCAGTACACAGAATTCATCCTGGTTCTTTATAGGGCACATCAGATGTATTTAACCCCATAGGGACAGAGAAGAATTTGGGTGAATCTGAGGGGGACACAGTGTCATCCAGCCACAAGGTTCTGTACTTTGTAAATGTGACCAGAGGCAGCTGCTCAATTCAGATCACTTGCAAGAGCTCTTCAGTTCAACTGAAGTGATTTACTTTGCACATTTATGACATGCTCCCCACCACCAGCAGATAATTAATATACAACACACCACTTTCCTCCTTGGTTTATCTCAGCTTTGAGTGCTTAGAGTTTACAGATTTAGTTCACAAATCCTTCAGCTTTACATGATCCCACACACACACTGTCATCAGTTACCACGAAGCAACAGCAAGAGCATCTATTGCTCCACATATTGACAGCCTAAAGACATTGGCTTACTAATGGGGTTGAAAGAACCCAGCTTTTATTTATAATCACTCAACAACTGACTTATGAAATATTTAAGTTTACAACAAAGGTGTGAACCCATACAAGTGAATACTTCAGCATCCAAGTTGTTAACACACACATTAATTTAATTTACGTAGGATGCATTTAAAATTAAGCCTGTCCTACTGAGAAGAGATGATCTGGGACTCATCCCTAACAGCTTACAGTCAAACCAATACCCCAAAGTTCTCAAGCTTGTTTCCATAAAAATCTTCCCCAGTTCTTCCACTCCTGTAGGACAAAAAGTGATCCTGCAATATTTGAATAAGGTTACAGGGAAGTGGAATCCATGATCCTGTAGCTCAGAATGAGCAGAAAAATATTCCCTACTGTTTTACCCTAAATCTAAATGGGACCACACTGTCAGTGCAGTGAAAGTTCCACCAGAGGGTGCTTACCCTTATTGGAAAAATTCTTATTATTTGTGTGAGACTAATAACAAGGTTTATAATTTGTGTAAGACTAAGTGAATTATTGTGAAAGGTATTTTCAATGTGAGCTATTGAAGACTGAAACCTATCAGCATTTAAAGGCCATAGGTATTTACAAGCAACCACTGAAAACCAGCATCTTCTCTATAATTCCATGTCTGACAAAGGCTTTCTCTTTGCTCAAGAGAAACATTTCAATTACAGCTGCTTCTGGAATTCTCTGGAAATTGTTTCTGCTGGTCTTCAATAACTTCCAATTTTTGTAGGGTTTCTTTTGTAGGGGGTAGGTTTTCTTAGTTGAGGACCTTTGGGTTCTTTTACATATCTCATTAAACTAATGAAGCCGATAACAATTGCTACTAAGGAGGAGCTTCTCTGGCAAGGTCAGTCTAACAGCAAAATTCAAACAAATCCTTTCTCTACCACAAAAAAATTGAACTATTTTGTATACTTTTATAAAGATAAAATGTTATATTTAGAACTGGAAACTGCTCAGACTGTGGCTTGTTTTTCTGACAACAAAAAAGCTTCACATTGGTACAGTAATTATGAAGACACAAGAATAAAGCTATTCTGAATTAAGCAATAACAGCTTGTTTGAGGAAATTTAATATCAAACACTCCCACGAATCTGTGGCCTTTAGCTTGGCTCAGTGTCAAGGCACACTTGCAAGCAAAGCAGGAGCCACTGGCAAGAACACCAGAAAGGAGCTGTCTTTGTGAAAGGACTCGGTTGTTGGAGCCTGGTGTTTACACAAAGGCTGTAAAGCAGGGGATGAAGGAGGAAGGGAGAGACTGCTCTAACAATAAAGCTCATATAAAGCAGGTGGGCAGAGGCATTAACTCACTGCTACTGCTCACAGCCCTTGGTCAGTCAGTGCTGCAACCTGCACAAGACCCCTGCAAAGCCACACCCCACTCTGACAGGAAAAAACAGCAAACAGGATTTAGTAACTGATCCAGGCAGTCCCTAATATGGACTAAAAGCCATGATGTTTGCTCCTGAGAACATTTGCTTGAGGCAAGTTGGAAAGTTTTCTACTTCAAGATAAAGAATCACCCCAGGAGAAATCCTTCAGCACTCAACTGTCACAAATTCCTCAAAACAATGATATAACCAGCACAAGCCTCCTGATTTACTGCTTCAGGACAAAGTTTACTTCTCCTGAAATACAACAATATACATGTGGTTGCACTTTAAACAACTACATAATCTGGAGAATTTCCTACAAGTAAGAAATGAACACCTCCAGCAGTCATTGTACCCCAAAGCCTGAGGTGGAAGTCCTGGATTCTCCCTAAACTGCTACAACAGCACAGTAATGCACATCACATTCATTTACCACTTTCATTATCTCTTCCAGCGTTTCTACTGGCAGAATATTGCATGTTGTTGACAAGCAAAACAAAATTTAAATTCTGCAGACTTAGCTTTCCACGAGCTACACAGAAGCTACACAGCTAAAATGCATCACCCCCAGTGCAGATTTCTCTGTCCCACACAATCGTGAGTGGCTCACGCAGAGCGCAACAGGCAGCAGCACATCCTCACTTCACCGTGACCTCCAGCATTTCCCATCAACAACCCTGAATAACGAGTTTTTCTCAAATATAGTCACGGATGACACATTACTCCTTCAAAGCACACCCAACAGCCTATGGAACCAAAACAGAAAGCTGCCAGCATCAGTTTCCTCAGCCTACACTAATTGCTTGGCTATTGCAAAGCAGCTGCAGCCAAACACCCTTCGGAGTGACCAGGACAGGAAAGCCACTGCAGAACACAGCTAAAAGAAAACTCAACCAAAATCCACTTTCAGAAACCTGTCCCTCAGCTCACGTTCAGCCCTCCCTTATCACATCGCTTTTAACGGAACGTGAAGCAGTTGTACCCTCAAACCACGGCAATTCTGCGGCCCCTCCACACGCTTTACCCGCGACTAAGAAACAGACGGCCGGAAAAAGCGGGACGGGACTACGGGGATGCGGCCAGAGGGAGCAGGAGGATAACGGCAAAAGCAGAACACGGCGGGGCCCGGGCGGGCTAAGGCGCAGGGAGAGAGCTCAGAGAGAAGCGAAGAGAAAGAAGGGTCGGGGCATGGAGCAGAAGGAAGATAGAGATACGGGGAGGTGCGCAGGGCCGGGCCGGCCTCACCGCTCCCCTCAGGGCACCCGGGGGCCGAGCCAGCGGGGCCGGGGGCGGCGCAGACCTTACTTTGAGGGTGAGGTGATGGACGCGGGCGCGGGCCGGGCCCGCGCGGAGCAGCAGCAGCAGCAGCCCCAGCACGGCCCCAGCGCCGCGGGCCGCCATCTTTGTTCCAGCGTCAGCGTCCCCCGCGCGCCACTTCCGGGTCAGGCGAGTCACGTGTCGGGCGGGGCGCGTCACGTGACCGCGGTGGGCGGGGCCAGGTCCTGTCAGGGAGTCACGGAGGGGTTGGGGATGGGGGGGGGAGCTCCGGCGTCATCCACTGCCACCCCCTGCCCGGGCAGGGACACCTCCCGCTACACCAAGGCGCCCCAAAACCCGTCCAACCCGGCCGTAACGCTTCCCGGGGAGCAGCCACACCTTCTCTGAGCGATCTGTGCCAGAGCCTCACCACCCTCCCAGGGGAAGAATTTTCCTCCCGATATTCAGCCTGAATTTTTCCCTCTTTCAGTTTGAACCCGCTCCCCCTTGTCCTGTCACTACAATTCCTGCCGAAGAGTCCCTCTTCAGCCTCTGCAGCCCCTTCAGATCGTGGGAGGTGCCGTGAGGTCTCCGCACAACCTTCTCCAGGCTGAAAAGCCCCGGCTCCCTCAGCCTTTCCCCATGGGGAAGGCTCTTCCCTCCCTTTTCTCTCCCCCTGAGACCCTTCTGGGCTCTGTGGGGTCGCCCCTGCCCACAGGCTGCTCCCCACGGTGGCCCCCAGGTTGGATCAGACCCCTCAATAATGGCCATGGCAGGAGCCAGGCCCTGTCCTGAGTCCCTCCTCAGCCTGGGACCCCCTTGGCAATGGGGTCCCCACCTGGGTTGTGGGTCCCCCCATGGCCATGGGGCTCAGAGAGGGGGCACTGGCCAAGAGAAACCCCCTGAGCCTCCCCCAGACCAGCCTCTGTGGGGTGACACCAAAAAAACCCCAAAAAAATAGACTGAAGCTGTTCCCTACCTCAGCCCTGCAGCATCGTCCGCAGGGAGATGTGGGATGGTTGTTTACTGGGAGGGGTGAAGTGGCTGTTTCCAGCTCAGCCGTGGATGTACCAGTAAGTTCCAGCTTCTTCCTGGGAGCTATGGCAACAGCAGACGTCTGAACATCAGGTAGTCCAAACAACAGGAAAATTGCTTTGCTATTTAAAGCCAGGGTTAAAGTGCTGGTTTTGAATATGGCCAGAAAAATATGTAAGAAACAAAGAGATTTCTGCTTCTTTACAGCATTAGTTTTGCACCCATTTAAACTAGTAGTTGTAGTCACATTTACAAGTAAAACAAAAAGAAGATTAGGCCTGGTTTCCATGACTTGTTGGTCAAAATGAGAATAACAAGAGTGAACATGAATAGGAGCAATTAAATTAGCTTTTTGGTTGACACATTGCTAAAAAAAATAAAATTTAAAAGACTATGCAATGGGAAGCCATCAGCGTCAATAAATCTAATCTTTCAGTGAGGAGCCTTGCACTTTCAGCTCTCAAAACTCAGATATTCTGATTTTCCCTTTTAGTGTGTGGAGTAACAGCTGTGCAATTTCTATTGTCTAGAGGCAGATAAACAACTGGACTGGACCAGGCAAGTGAAGGTGAAAAGGGACAGAAAAATCAATGCCCTTGACCTTTATTTTATTAAGATTGTGTAGTATGCCTCATCTTTATTTAGAGAGATGATTCAGATGTTCCTGTACATTTTTTCTCACAATTTCATTTCCCTCTTGTATATTCTTAGGTAGAAAAAACAAACAGAGAAATCTCACCAACAGCCAAAGAAACCTGGACGGGTACCAGGAAATATCTAGAAGCATGAAAAAAAAAAAAATCTGTTTTTCTAGTGATGTTCTTTCTCTGGGCAGTACGTATGTGTGCCACTAGATGTCCTGGCAGCATCAGCCCTTGCACTGCACGGAGCTACAACGCAGGTTGCAAAAAAACCCACGGACCTAAAAACACCGGATGATTTATTCTAGAAAACTCCAGTTAGGTATTTTCTTGGATTAGGTGGGGGATGGGGGGTTGCTGGGGGTTTTTGGGGTTTTTTAAAGATTGTAATTATTATAATCCCTGTGCATAGACCACCTGGGAAAGCTGGGGAGTTTTGACTCCTGAGAAACAGCTGCTTGCAGCCACAGATGTGGCTGTCGTGCCTTGCTCCACTAACGAGTATCAGGCACACTTTGACTGCTTGAGTGGTCAAGAAATTCCCCTATAAGTCTGGGATTTGGTTCAGCTGCAGAGCCTTTTTTGTCTGAGGATGCTTCCTTTGGGAGCTCCCTTCAGAACCTTCCTTCAGAACCATCATCCTTAGCCTGAGGATGATTCCTAGCAATTGGGGATTTTTATGCAACAGAATGGAAATTTTCTGAAGA
Organism: Buphagus erythrorhynchus; assembly: GCA_013400855.1. Taxonomy (NCBI): domain Eukaryota; kingdom Metazoa; phylum Chordata; class Aves; order Passeriformes; family Sturnidae; genus Buphagus; species Buphagus erythrorhynchus. The sequence goes on along the minus strand of VZTT01055139.1, from coordinate 69,049 downwards.
TCTTTATTTTTTTAATGTTTCTTCACCAACTATTAGGATATTGTAGTAAGTTCTCCAATTACCTATACAAAATGAACAAAAAGTAGAATTTATAACATGTTTACTTTTTTTGGCTATGCATTTTTCTAAGAATTTGTATGTTAAAAGATGCCTGTACCTAAATTTACATCTCTATCAGGATACAAAGCAGCTTCTGACTGTGTTAATAGGCTGTAACAATAACTTTCGTTGTGACATTGATTTGTGTCATTGTAGCTTCCACACAAGATCACTTTGCTGTAAGTCTGCTGTTCCCAGTACATGCTGTTATTCTTAGCCTGGATGTCTTTTTTCTTTACTCCTTAATTGTAATTAAACATAACATTAGAACTCTTCACAGACTGATTTTCTTTTTTCTTTTTTTTTAAGTGTTTCATGGACAGCTATCGAGGTTGGATAGAAGGTATCAGCAGCGTCAGAAAATCATGATGCAGTCTGCAGGTACAGCTCAGCACAGAATGAAACAGGTTGCCATTTTGTGAACGTATTTTGTGAGCCAGGGTACAGATGTGGAGGGGGGAGGTGAGCAAGAGAACACAGACCCAGGGCAGGAGCCACTCAGGATCCAGTCCCACAGTCTCTGGGGAAAGAGAGAAGAGCAGGCTCAGGGGGCAGAGCTGGAAGCAGCCAAAATCGAGGCGATCTGCTGAGTTCACAGCAATGAGACAGGGGCAAGGCTGAGCTGGGAAGTCCATCTGCAGTTTGGGTGATGGTAACTAAGGTCAGTCATGGTCTGACGATGGCTGGACGGGTTCACAGGGACAAGGCAGGTCTAAGATAAGGTCAGATGTAAGCTAGGCTCCGCATCAACAGGATTTACAGCCAGGCACAGCCTGAGCTGGAACTGAGACTCCCCCTAAAACACGGGGCAGAGTGGCTGGGCTTTCAGGCCTGAGTTTAAATGAAACCCCTGGATCCATGGGCAGAGGATGTGGGCAGAGGCCCCAGGTGAGGCTGGCCAGGACCGTTAGGGTTTATCAGGTGTTTATCGGGTTTTTATCAGGCCCTGATGGGGAATTAAAGAGCACCGAGGTCCCCTGTTGTGTGTCTGAGTGATCTGTGTAGTGTTGTAACAGCAGAGAGGAAACAGCTGTGATGATGATGATGGCCTCTAGGAAAGGTGTGTCCTCTTCCTTTCCTGGTGCTGTTTCAGTCCCAGTGTATGAGAGGTTACAAGCAATATCCGCGCTCCTTATCTTGGACATGGATAATTTGGGTAGAGTTGTAAAATCAAAGGGAAGCAGCTGTAAGGGTGATAACTCAGGAGGGAAAGGTACGTTCTCTTCCTGCTATATCCTGGAAGCTGGACGTGCTTGTCCATGCTCTCAGAGTTGTGATTTTTCTTGTTTTGCATAAGTAAACAAACACTGAACAAAAAGGTTTTGATTGAACTGTAGTTTAGGGACTTATTTTATCTATTTTATACGGTTTCTCAATCATTTAGCAGTGAATCTGGCTGTTTTCAAGGGGGATTGGGGTTTCCTAAACAAAGTCCTGGCTTTCTAAAAATGGAATTGCTTCTAGTTGGGTTTTGGAGCTGAATCTGGGAGTGTTCTGAATCATAACAACAGTGGAGATAAACAGAGAATTTACAGGAATAGGCCCATATCTGGATAACAGATCTGCATGGTCTTGTTCTGAGCATAGCTGAGGGAAAATTCCTACCCAGCTTCTGTTGCTCAGATGTGGACTGTGCAAACTCAGTGGAGAAGTACTAGATAATGTAACTTCTAAGTGTCATTTTGAGTTATTTTTTGAGACTGGAACCTCCTGAGCTTTCCAGCATCAACTTTGGCATAAAGGGTTCTTAATGCTCCTGTCATTTCTAATTACATTAGTAATTAGGGACCAGCCAAGCTACAGGCCCTGTTGTTTTGAGCACTGCACAACTGAAAGTAATGATGTAAGTGGCAGTCCCTGCCTTGGAGAGTCTCAGGCTAAACAATAAAGGCAGTCAAAAATAGGGGAAAATCCTCTTCTTGAAACATCTAGAATTAATTTTTCTTTTTAGTTTTTGTCTTGAGCCTCTGCCACAGAAATGTTGATAACCTGTAATAGTTTTTTGACATGGTTTATTCTAATGTACCATCATAATACAAAACTTGTATTTCTGGCCTTTATCTCCCTGGAACTGGTGGAGCATTTCTATCTCTCGGTGTGGACAGGTTTCCCTGCCCATGCTGGTGTAACAGGTTTGCCTTGTTCCCCTCCCAGCTCTTTGTGCAAAAGGAAATTCCACACAAACTTAGCTCAGATGATACCAGTGCTGCTTTCTGTTTCTGTACATTCTTTTTCTGCCAGTATTTGTGGGTTAAGGTCTCAAAAAGTCCTGATGCAACTGTGCTGTCTGGTTTTGCAATGTGTCTTGGGTGGATGTAGGGCTAAAGATGGTGGTCTGGGAGCCTGTGGAAGTACAGGCCCTTGGAAGACTGTGGTTGTGCTTCAGGCAGCAGGGCAGGCTTGGATATTCAAATATGTTGGCAGTAGAAAGAAGAACTATTCTAAAATGAGCTGAACAGGGTGTCTCTAAGTTGTTGTGAAGCCAGCCCTTTAAAGTAATAACTTTTAATGATGTACAAAAGCACTGCCTGTTGTGTCTCTCTTCAAAGACAGCTGTGTGAGGAGCAGCACTCTCCTCTCATGTTCAAATCAATGGAACTCGGATAAAAATACATGCAATTCTGTTATTAACATAACATTTGTCTTCATTGTTGTTCGAAATGTTGGAATTGCTTAATGTGTTTTTCTTGCCCATGTAGGGTAAGAGCCAAGCATTGGAAGAAGTGCATTAATCTAGGGGAGATAATGCTTGGTGTAGCAGCTGGTCAATTTTTATCTTCTCACATCAAAAGCATCCCCACCCTTTATGAGCAGAAGCCTTTCACCTCAGGTGAATTAATATGCTTCCCTTTTTTATTCCCCCTCCACAAAAATCTCTCATGAATAGACACAGCAATAAATATATTAGTCTAAAGCTCTTTTACATTTGTTGTAGCTGAAAAGCAGAGATGCAAAATGAGATTAAGTGACACAACTCAAATAAATGACACAGAGGATCACAAAAAAAAATATATTTTTCTGGCAAGAAAATAAGCCATTTTCTGCAAGGCCTGTGTAATTGCTACAATAACCCACATTTATGCAAAGGCAGATAATTTGGTTATTTTCCTGCTTGCTTGTTGAGCATTTTGGTGACAGATGGTGGATTTAATATTCTTGGATTTGGGTTATTTTGGGGGTGAGGGATATATACAGTGCTTAGCTGAGCTAGAAGTCAGGCCTTGCAGTGAGTTCACAGAATTAATTCAGTTGGAAAAAGTCCTCTGAGGTCATCGAGTCCAACCTGTGACCAATCCCCACCCTGTCAGTCAGACCATGGCACTGAGTGCCACATCCAGTTTTTTCTTGAACACCTCCAGGCATGGTGACTCCACCACCTCTCTGGGCAGCCCATGACAATATTTAATCACCCCTTCTATGAAGAAATTCCTCCCAGTGTCCAACCCCAACCACGTGGGACACAGCTTCAAGGGTTCTAAGGCTGTGGCTTCTCTTCCTTTCTAGGGCCCTCTCCTTCTTTACAAATGACCAAAACAGCAACATTTGCTTCAAAAACAGCCTCACCTGGCTCAAGGGGAGGGTGGTAAGAGACAGAGAAGAGCACCAGAGGGTGAGTGGGGCTGGGATCACCACCTCTGTACTCGGCATAGGTGAGGCACCTCAAATACTGCATTCAGTTTTGGGTCCCTCACTTGAAAAAGGACATTGAGGTCCTGAGTGTATCCAGTGAAGGGACTTTAAAACTTGTGTAAGTTTTAGAAAGCACAGAATCACACCATGGTTAGGGTTGGAAGGGACCTCTGAAGGCCATCCAGTCCAACCCCCTGCAATGAGAAGGGACCTCTTCAACTATACCAAATTGCTCAGAGCCCAACCTGGCCTTGAATGCTTCCAGGCATGGAGCATGCACCACTTCTCTGGACAAGTTTGTGCCAGTGCTGATGATTCTGTCACCAGGGCGGGAAGAGCCTCTTTTCCCCATGTGACATCCATTCCTTAGTGACCTCCTCTTTCCATTGACCCCTGCTCCTCCATTAAGACCCATTCCCCATTGACCCCTGCTCCTCCATTAAGACCCATTCCCCATTGACCCCTGCTCCTCCATTAATACCCATTCCCCATTGACCACTGTTCCTCCATTGATCCTCATTCCCCAGGGACCCGCATTCCTCACTGGTCCCCGCTTCCCCACTGACGCCTGTTCCTTACTGATCCCGTTCCCCAGCCACCGGCGCTGCTCATTGATCTCTGCTCCCCAGCGATCCCTTCTCCCGCATTGCCGCCGTTCCTCACTGACTGCCGCTCCCCACTGATCCCCGCTTCCCACTGACCCCCTTTTCCCGGCAGATCCCCCTTCTCCCTGCTCCCCGCTGANACCCATTCCCCATTGACCACTGTTCCTCCATTGATCCTCATTCCCCAGGGACCCGCATTCCTCACTGATCCCCGCTTCCCCACTGACGCCTGTTCCTTACTGATCCCGTTCCCCAGCCACCGGCGCTGCTCATTGATCTCTGCTCCCCAGCGATCCCTTCTCCCGCATTGCCGCCGTTCCTCACTGACTGCCGCTCCCCACTGATCCCCGCTTCCCACTGACCCCCTTTTCCCGGCAGATCCCCCTTCTCCCTGCTCCCCGCTGACCCCCTTTTCCCTGTTGATTCCCTCTTCTCCCCGCTGATCCCCGCTCCCCACTCACCCCCTTTTCCCGGCAGATTCCCCCTTCTCCCCACTGATCCCCTTTTCCCCGTTGATCCCCGCTCTCCACTGATCCCCCTTCTCCCCACCGACCCCTTTTTCCCTGTTGATCCCCCTTCTCCCCACTGACCCCCTTTTCCCGGCAGATCCCCCTTCTCCCTGCTCCCCACTGACCCCCTTTTCCCGGCAGATCCCCCTTCTCCCTGCTCCCCACTGACCCCCTTTTCCCGGCAGATCCCCCTTCTCCCTGCTCCCCACTGACCCCCTTTTCCCGGCAGATCCCCCTTCTCCCTGCTCCCCGCTGACCCCCTTTCCCCACGGCCCCGCGCTCCCCTCTCCGCCCGGGCCGCGCCTGCGCTCCGCCCCAGCCGCGGCGGTTCTGCGCCTGCGCAGCGCGGAGCTGTCAGTCGCCCCCCCCGCCCCGCTCCGCCCGGGCCATTTTGCGGCGCGATGAGGCGGGAGCGGCGGTGAGCAGCGCCCGTCCCGCCCGCTCCGCTCGCACCGCCGGGCACGGCCCTCCCGAGGGCGAGCAGGCACAGCCAGGGGACAGCGACACCCCCAGCGTCCCCCGCCGGTCCCCTGAGCGCCGGCGGAGCCATGAGCTGGGGCACGGAGCTGTGGGTGAGTGTGGGCGCGGGGGCAGCGGGAGCCGCACCGGGGCATAACGGTCCGGGACCGGGGACGGTGCGGGAGCCGGGTCCGCTACGCATCCGAACCTCTGCGCAGCTCAGCANGATCTATGGACAGGGGGTCCGGTTTCAGGAGAGGGAGCTGCAGGGAAGAAAAGCCAGATGATAAAATTTCCTGCCGCTGCTGTTAAGGGGCTTTTCTCCACGCTGGATTTGAAGGACGGAGATTTTTACGAGAAGAGTTTTGTGTTGTCTGTAAATAAAGCAGGTTTTAATGGTCTAGAGGGTTTCAATGTATAAAGGTCCTTGATGCTTTTGAGGAGAACCTGGAAAGTATAAATGCATTTGGTGGAACGTTAATGGAAAATATCGGACTGTTAAAAGGAATGAGAAGTGGGCAATAGCGATGTGAAATGGTCCCTTGCTAATGAGAGGAAATAAGGGAAGGAAGATAAAAGAAGTCTGGGAAAGCAGAAGAGCTGTTCCACATATTCAATCACAAAGAGGACACGCTGCAGCCATGTTTGATGGTGGAGCATGGAGCAAACCTGCTGGGTCTGGGAGGGCTGGGACCCGCGGCCAGGAGGCTGCGGAGCGGCTCTTCCCTGGGTCATGGGACATGGAACACCTTGGGACAAATCTGTGCTCGGGAGGAGGGAAATGGAAACGCTGTTCTCAATGAAGGAGTCAAGAATAAGTAGCAGAGGGTCATCTGGATTGTAAAGCACTGCAGGATTCTCTCCTGAAGTCATGTGCTCGTGGCTGGTAACCGGTGCGAGTTGTGATGAAAATATACCTGAGCTTTTGAGCTGGCCCTTGTAAGAATGGTTATTTTAGATGTGCTAATTGCTGTCCTTTCTGGGTGCATTCCTGGCCCGCTCTGGCAGGCAGTTCAGCATCCCGTTTTGCTGTGACATTGGAGTCGTGTTTTAGCCAGATCTGGTTAGAACTATGCAGTAAATTAGGGAGCAACTGCTGGCGAGGAGAGGTTATTCTGGTGTTGTTTTATATGCCATAGAAAGAAAGGTGATAAATGCTGGTGAAATAGTGTAGTGATGCTATATTGATTCATCAGTATATAAACAGCTCTGCTGCATGGGAATGTTTCTGGGAGAACCTGCAGTTGCCTCCTTTTTCTGCATCTTGGATGCTTTGGGAGGAGACTGAATAGTTAGCGTGGAATTAAAGTAAGAGATAGTATAATTTGACAATTTTGACACTGGAAAATAAATTCTGAATTCTCAAAAAAGGAGCAGGTTTTTTTTCCACTTCTAAAACTGCAAGCAATACTGAGGTGTTCCTGAACCAGAATGGTAGTAGAGAGTAGTGCCTATAAATAGTTCTTCTTTTATGTAATATTTGTAGGAGTGTGTGCAGCCATATACGTCTTCTGCAACCGCTACAAATTGCTTTTGTAACATTTTTTTATCAGAAAATTTTGTTTCTGAAATTGTCTTCAGCAGCATCAAAGTAACATTTTTTCATGTCTTCAATGTAGCATTTTGAGAAAAGTAGCAGGTTACTGAGGAAAAGGGTTTGGATCAAGAGAATAAATGAGTCTAGATACAAATTTGGCAGGAGTTGTTCCGTTTTAATTTGGGCAGAGTTCTGAAAACACGTCGGTTTCCAGTGCTCTGGATATTTAGGCCAAAACAGTGATTTCTCACTCTGTGTTCTCCCTTTCACTGGAAAGAAAACCACACAACCTGTATTTAATATATGCCTTCTTTTGTTGATCACAGCATCTCTTTTTTAAACAAAATTAAATTTCCATTTACCTTAGAACTTAGTTGTCTTTTTTTTCTTTTTTTAATGGGTTTTCAGGAGCAGGTGTGGTAAGCAGCAAATGCCTGTTCTACATATGACTCATGTGGTTTGAAGGGCTGAAAGTTGAAGCAAAAGCAAGTGTTTTTAACTGTAGTTCAGAAATTTGTTAGAAAAATCAGCAATGTTTTATCAGGCTTGACTTGCACCCTGTATCTGTGATCTACCAGGCTGCATGTGTGTTCATGATTCACTCCTTTAAATATAGCAAAGAAGTAAAATCGAGCTTGCTTTTTAGAGCTCATAGAATGTTAATGTGCTTGAAGTTATGTAGAATTTCTGTTCATTCCTTGGGGGAGAAAAAGGCTGGTAGCAGAAAGCCTCATTCTTTAGAAGCAATAAAATCCCTTTGGCAACATGTGAGTTATTCCCAGAACAGGCTTTTAGCCTTGTGCTGAGATGCGAGTGTATCCTGTGCCTTTGGGTTGCAAATCCTATTGCCAAGTTCCTACTGACATTTCACTTGATTCTAGACTTTGAGTACCATCTCAGGATTGTCCCTGTGAGTGTAAATGGATCCAGAACCAACAGAATTTTTCAATGTCTTAATGCAGCATTTATATCCTGTATGGGGTGGAATGCTGGGGGGTAATGAGATTGTCTGGGCCCTCCCAGCAATCCGGTGTGGCAGAACAAAACCTGGAGGTCTCATGTAACCTTGTGTGCAGCTTCTGTCCACCCAAACCCTGCAGAATTCTTTTCGCCTGTTATACTCCAAACATTCAAGAGCTGAGGAGGAGACAGCAGGTTAAGGACAAAGTGCGGGCACAGCACCAAAACATTTTGTTTTTCATCCGAGTTCAAGAGTGCATTAAGGGCTGAGAGGTAGGAGGGGGTAGTACATATTTATTTCACATCTGATTCTTGAAACTGGGAGTGTTTTCTAAATACTTAAAAAGTGGAAGTGATAAGTAAAGGTTATGTAGGGGTGCAGACCCAACTTGTGCCTTCAGTGCTACACTTTGGGGACAACAGGCTGTAAAAGCACACTTGGATCTCCTTCATCTTTTTCCTCTCCTGGCTAATGGGAAAGAAAATGAAGTATGGCACCCACAGCTCTTCTGAAGGGTACTTTAGTGGGTAAAATCCTAAGTGTGTGCCACACTTCCCACCAGTGTCCTTTTGTGTGGTATGAGGCTCTTGAAACAAGTGGGATTACATTGCAAACTGAGCTAAAACCTCGGCTCTTCAGTGCTTGTCTTCAGTGCAGAAAAGGCTGTGGCTGCATGGCTGCTGTATTAAATGGAATCAACTTTCTTGGTTATGACATTTGGTACTGGGTGTAGTTTGGGGGAGTTAAGTGTCAATTTGTGGTTAGGTGGTCCAGGAAAAATTCTACCTTTTGAGAACACTGTCACAGCACGTCAGGTGCTGGTGGCCAAGTGATTGAATGTGGAAAGTTTTATCATCTTGTTATGAATGTTTCAGAGGTTTCAGAATGTTTCAGGCACTGTGGGTTTGTTGCTGCGGGGTTTTTTCCCACATTCAGTGTAAAATTTTTTTTTAAAGCCTGGGGAGGGAGGTGATTTAATCAAGTTTTTCCTTGACCTTTGAGAAAGCTGGGTGGCTGCTAACAGCTGTCACTGTCCTTTCAGCCTGTGAGAAGGTGGATATTCAGTATTTGCACGGGTCTTAATTTGCTGCCTGGATGGAAGGGGCTCTGTGAGCCAACTCCTGACGGAAGCAATATTTTTGGAACCACACCTTTTGTTTATAGGGTGTTTCAGTATGCTTTACTATGAAAACACATGGTTTGTGGATATGTGTTTGTTTTTGTTTTTTCCTTTTAAATTTCATTCCACATAGGTGCGACTCTGAGAACTTGAAGGCCCCCTTGCTATTTGTAACTGCTAAATCGTTTCCTCTTTCAGCACTCACGCCTCTATTTCATCAGCAGAATTTGTGTTTAAACAGCTGTAATCTTGCATTTCTGCAATTTGCTTGAATGCAGCATTGTTCTTCAATAGTATTTGCAATGTATGGGTGTTGCATGTGGTGGTGACTCACATTTGGAAGCCATCTGGAGTACCTGGGTGATTTTTACCTTGGTGGCATTGCACAGTGTGAGTAATGGGCGCAGGAGTCAAATGTGATCTCAAATGAAAACTCTGTTTTCTTCTGCTTGTGAGAGCATCTGCAGGGCTGGATGTAGGTTTGATGTATTGATCATTGAGCCAACATCCAGTTTTGTTGTATGCAGCACTGTAGCTGATTGCAGACAATAGAAATTGCGTGTCATCCCACCCATCCCATTCTCACACCTCCTACAGCCCTCACTCCCCAAGCTCTTTGGGGTTGGGTGTTAAATGTTGTTTTCCAGGACTTAAAAGAAAAGGAGATGGTGTCTGATGGGAAAAGGACGCAAGTAATTAGTCTTGCATGATAAGTCATGGGTTAACTCTGATGAGCTGAGAGTTTCCATTATGGGCCTAAACTTCACAGGTGGGTGGGTGAATTGTTGGCAGCTTAGACAATCTTCTCCTGTGGTGATGGCAAATGCTCTTCAGAAACTTGTATTTTATTCTAAATCTGCTGTGAAACTTACTTAATGTAATTCAGACAACTCCCAGAGGCAGAGCTGGGTATCCTTGCCCCTTTTTTTTGTGTGTGTGTGTTTCATAGAAACTTGGTTCCTGTTTAGTAACATGTTAAAACTTTCGTATATTTCAAGGAGTCTGGAATTTCACCCACAAAAATATAATATAAAACCATCCTAAGAGCAAATACAGTGGAAGGCTGAGGGTAGTAATGAATGCATCATATTTATAATTTTTGCTTGGTTATTCTAAAGCTCTTAGTAAAAGTTGTACACAGAGTGCTAGAGATGAGCACTTCAAAGCAAAACACACTTTTTATTAGTTAAGTAGTATTAGTTTAGTATTCTGCATAGTTATTTGGACAGTTTTGAGGTAGCAAAATTGTCTGACATTAATATCCCCTTATTTCACTGGCTGTTTTAAGTGGTCAGCCTGTGCATGCAGATTAGTGAGTGAGAAACAGTTCATAGAAGCTGAGTCATTACAGAGTATCTGCATTGTGCAGCTCACACCTTTGTGTGCATGCCCAGCTCAGGGTGGGATTCGGGGCTGCTGCAGCCTCTGTGCGTTATAAAGTTAGTGCCATGAGTCCTTTCCGTGAGCTTAAAAAGAGAATTTTTTAACCTTTAGGATGATGTGCTGCTCGCAGGAGGTGCTGGGAGGAGAATGGGGTTATGTGAGAAGTTTCTGTTACACCCCTTGGTGCCTGCAGGCAGCAGGAGCAGAGAGATTCCCTTTGGGTACCTGAAGATCTGCTGGGACTTTCATGTTTGAGTGTCTGAATAATTTGGTCTACAATTCTGATTTGCTTTAAGAGGATTTCTATAATATTGTCAAACTACCTATTCTCGTATTTCCTACCTATTCATTAAAGAATGGGGGATTTACGGTCTTTCAGTGTGAGTCAGGACTTGCAGAATTCAGTGTTTTCCCTTGCAGCCGTATTGTGGCTGCTCAAGATCCCCCGCTTCCTTGAACCATATGGGGAAGGCAGTCAAAATCGAGCCGATGTTTTTCTGGACTCTTTGCAGCTCATTAGCGTTACTCGTGTTGTGAAACATTCTCTTACAGCAGAATTTCAAAAGCTGTAAAACACTCTTTTAAAGCAGAATTTCAAAAGCTAAGTTCCACATAAAGAGTGTGAGCCACTGTTGCACTGTGACATGGTAACTTAATAACCTGCTTTACATTATTGCCTTTGATTGCTGGGCAGGCAACCTGCTAATGAATTTTTGGAAATTCACTTTCCTCCTGTTTGAAATATTGCTGCTGAGATTGATTATACATTGAATCCAGTCCAGCTGTCAAAATCCAATGGTTTGTTGAGTTTCCTTAGTGTTCATGTAAATATTTTAAAATAACTTCCCCCTTTAGTATAGTTGTACGCTTCAGATGAAACTTCTCTTGTTCCTTTCACCCCTAGAAACTCTGCTTTTCTATTTATTTATTTTTTTTCTGAAAACAGTAAGCTGGTTAAATTGGTAAAACTGTTGTCTGTTGGCATATTGCAGTCTTTGCCATTCTTTTCAATCCATGGCTTTGGCTCTAAAATACAAAACAGAGTAAAAGTAGTGTATATATATATTGTATGTATGTACAGGATATGATGCTTTTAGTTTTTCTTCTCAAGCAGGTGTGGTGGGGTGGTTTGGATCCCTTTGCAATTTAACATGATCACTGTTTCCATGTTGTCTGGAGACAACCTTATTAACCTGGTCAATAATTTCTTTTGGCTCTGTTTATTAAGAATGGCTTGTTGGCATAATTAAATAAAATGTTTATTTTTGCATCTAAAAACGGAAAAAAAGACTGTAGAAGGGCTTCTAGATTAACTCTTCTGTAAGTAAAGTGCAAGAATGAAATATTGTTTGCCTGGTGTTCATTGCTGATCACTGAAGCAGATCATGTTGTAAACCATGTAAAGAAGCAGTTCTGTTGCAATGTTGTCCTTAATTTATTTGAGGAAGAGTCAGCCTAATTGGCAAAACAATCAAAAGAACAACATCAATCCCCCAGATGCCCTCAGAAACTCTGTAAAGCAATAAAACTTGAAAAGGAGTCACTTGGGAATTAATGTCTGGTTTAGAAGGATGGTCTCCAATGAGCTACCAAGTCACCCAGAGAGTGCTTAATCCTGAGGAAATCCCAGAGTGGATTATTCTTCTTGTTCTAGCTGAAATAATAGAGATTTCTTCCATTAAATGTGTCACTTGGCCATGTCTTATTTAGTGTTTTTCAGGTGCTGCTATTTGGTACTTAAAGTGTTTTTATAAAGTAAAGCATTCAGTTCTGCCCTTGCAGTGGGGCTGGTGTAAGTGCTGCCAGTACCATTCATTCCCTGAAGGGGAAGGGTAGTTTGTAGTGTTTAGATTTACTCCTCTGGGAATAGCAGGTACAATTTCTCTCATAAATTATTCATTTTATAGTTGAAAAATTTAATTTTATTGCTCTGAGTCTGTGGATGTGCAGATAAAGGAGTGCTACTGATGTGACAGGAGAAGGATCGTCTTGCAAGGATTCTGAGCATATTCCTTATTCCTAGCTGCACTCCTGGAGATTTTGCTCCAAGAAATTGCTTATTTGGTGCCTTGGACAGTTTTCTCTGTCTCACACTCTATTCTAGACTGAGCTGAGAGCCCTTATTATTGAGAATGTGTTTAACATTTTTTGTCCAAATCACCTATTTTCTGTTGTTTAATTTTTTTTCCATGTTTTCCAGGCTGCAGTTTTCCTCTTTCTGTGCCTGCCTCTTGCTTTTTGTGTTTTAGAGCAGTCAGGATCATCCAGTTGTTACCAGGGTCAGTGTATTACACCTGCTGAACATGGTGCCTCTGGTTTTGGAAAGCTGTAGCACTCCCATTCATTGGAGCAAGGTTTTGAAATTTGGCAGACAGAAGCTGTTGAACAGAGATATGCTTGCTGCTGTTGAGAAAATATTCCTCAATTAGGCAAACCTCTAAGACTTTGGAAAAATACCACTTTGCCTGTACTCAGTAAAGACGTTATTGGCCAAATCTTCCTGGGTGCTGGCTACGTTTTGGCCTTGGAGGGATTTTTGTGGGGCAAGATGAGGTCACCCACAGGATAATTGAAGAAGGCTCAGTCTGGTCCTTGCAGGAGAGCAGCCAGACTTCCCATGCCATGGCTGCTCAAGGCCAGGGTGGAGCTGGGCAGCCTCCTCTCCCTCTCCTCTCCTCTCAGGCTCCTTTGTTGGCACCCAGTGGCACAGAGGGAGAAGCTGGCTGGAGGACAGTCCTGATGAGTGGGATCTGGGATGTTGTTCTGGTTTAGGGCAAATTTGGGAGGAAACCTCTGAATGGGGTCCCTCTAGGAAAGAGATTCAAGCAGTCCCTCCCCCAATTGGCGCGGGAAAAAAAGTATTTTTTGTGTTATAGATGTATTATAGAAGGTCAGTGAGCAGGGGAGAGAGGGGATGGAAAGCATGGCTGCACCAAGTCAAGGTAAAGATCCCTCTGACCATTCTCATTCTTTGTTAAGAGCAGCAAACCGGTTCTTCTGTTGTCATGGACTGGTTCTTGTTACACTCACCTGAGGGTGAGTGAGGTGTGTGGTCAGAGAGGAAACCACCTGATTCAAGAGACTGAATGTGGAGAAGGAGGACTAGAGATCACACCAGCATCTAGTCACAGACAGTTGGGTCTGCTTGTCTAGAAACTGTTCCTGCAATGGACGTGCCAGGAATGATGGAGAGGGTCATCTGAGGAGAGATAATTCAAATTGGCAGTTCTGACAGTGAGTGAAGAAGGACTGGTAGGGTGAAGGAAACAGCAGAAATGAGCTCAGTGAGCTCAGGAGGAGAAAATTAATTTAAACAAAGAAAACAAGGAACCAGTCAGTAACAGGGAAACAGCTTGGATAAAAGCACATAGAGAGAGCAGGGCTGGGCTCTGGGCAGGACTGGTGGGATTGTGACTTGCTGTCAGACTGGATGTGCAATGGGATTAATGCATTAGGAACAGCAAGTCAAGAGTTTGATGGGATCAGGAGAAAGTACAGTGGGCGCACAGGGGGAAGGAATAAGCATGGAGCAAAGGATGAAGATTAGATAAGAAGTAAAGCAGAAAAGTAGTGCAGAGACCTAGCAGTCCTCTTTTGGCTTTGTAGTATTGCTATTTTATGTGGCTTTTTCCATGTCATGTTTAAGTGGAGTTGACATGCTGGTTAGAATGTATATACATTGATTTCTGTGGCTGCACTTTGCATCTTTACTCACTGTGAAAGGATATTTGACAACATCCCCAAAGAAAAGCTTTATCTAGAATTGTGTGCACTGCTGTTTTTCATTGATTCATTCTGTGCAGAAAGCCTGAAGGAATTTTTTAGCAAATAAGTTCAAAATGTGTTTAGATAACATATTTCACTTTGCATTATACTCTCTTAGGCAGAGAGAAATGCTTTAGCACTTTTATCTTGTATTTACAATAAGGAAAAAAAATTAAAGGTATGGAGCGGGGAGTGAATGGAAGTGTGTTTTCTCAAACAAAAGTTAAATGGGGAAGAGAAATATTTCTTGCCCTCTTGAGGGCTGTTGATCTGTCAAATGTGGGTCTTACAGGAGTGGCATTCATTAAGAGTGTGTAACTCAGATTTTGCTGAGTAAAAGAAAACCTGGCAGTGGATGAACAGGGAGAGCTGCAATAGACCACTACATAAATATTTTTTCACCCATCCTGGCTCTCTCTCCCAAGTATAACAGTCTGAGATCCTTTTGCTCATGTGTAGTCACTGGAAAAGCCTAAAAATAAAGGGTGAGAGGAAAGAGTTCTATGTGCTGGTCAAGAGCCTTTATTTCCTTACAAGTCTTTGGAGCTGTGAAACATCTGGGTTTTGCACAGGATGCTTTTGGCACGTGTTTGTAAGTCAACATGTAAAAGCTGAAAAACTGCACAGCTTTGCTTCAGTTTTTGGTGTGCAAAACAGCTCCTAAGCAAATGTTTCAGTGATGGACATATTGGTTAGGGGTTCCTTTGCTGCTTTGCTCAAGGACACCATCATCAGCTGATCTGAGAGGCTCCATCCTCCCAAAGCACTGCCAGCCTGACCACCAGGATCAAGGCACCAATCCCAGATTATGGTTGCACACTTTACCTGAAACCCAAAATTGCACCAGGCAATCCTTTAGGTAGTGAGAATGCATCTCACATGACATGTGTGACTCGCTGCCTATTTAAATCAGTGCCCTGGGGATTTGCAGCCTTATTTTTGGAAGGGGGGCTAGCTAGGTTCCAGCTCTATTTAAAGATAAAATTAAGTGTCTCTGGCTGTGTGGCTACATGTGTCCTTCTGAGATGCATTGGAGTAGCCCAGGAGACCACCCTGGAGGGGGGTAGGAGCTTGCATCCATTGTATGTGTGAGCATCTCCCCACCACCTCCTCCTCTGGATTATTGTGAGCTGGTTTTATTTTAGCATTGTGGTTCCTATTCTGCTTCTTGCCTGCATCATCCTTATATCAGTATTATGTATAAAATTGCTGAAAGCTCCTTTTCCAGAGGTTCAGTATGATTGACATGAAACCATCTTTAAATAGGAAAGTTGGAATTGTTGGAAAATGACAATTTTTGCTGGAAAATGTGCTGTTTTGAAACACGTACACCCAATTTAGGCACCAATGGAGACTGGGTCTGCATAGTTGTCACTCTTGGAAAATACTTAGTCTCGAACAGAAAGATATCACAGTGCCAAAATTTAATGGGAGTGTGTTGAATTGTTCCACTAACAAAAAACTTGGCTGAGCTAAACAATACAAATATAAATATTTCACTTGGCTATTAGCAGTTGAGTTGAAGTACATGATGGTTGGGAACAGCATGGCAGAATGGTGTGCTCCATTCACACAGAGGTCAGAAGACATTTTACATGATATTTATGGGTTTCATGCATACAATTATAGACATTTGTATTGACTTGAATCTGCTGTTGGCTTGGTGTAGTCTTCTGTGGTTTACTTGTGGGTTAATCTCTGGGAACAAAAATAAATGCAATAGTGACAGAAGAATCAAAAGCCAGAATCCAAACTAGGAGAGTTGAACAAGTGAAAAATGTCAAAATAATGGAAATTCAGACCCCCGTCTTACATTTAGAATGTAAGAATGAAGTGTTTAGGGGTTTTATTCCTGATATATTGACACATGTGGTGTTTGGGAGGTGCTGGTCAGTGGAGCACTATTGATTTCCCTCTGGGGGCAAGGCATCCATCCAACCTTCCTGGCAGGGTGTGGGACTGATTCTTTAATCAGAACAGCAACAATCCATCCTGAAGCTTCCTCAAGGTATTAGGGCTAAATTAAACAGTCTGGGACTAGTGTGTAAGCCCTAATGCATTTCAAGAGGCTTTTGTGGATAGGAGAATTTTGAAAATAATCAGAAGATGAACCCAAAAGTAACAGAAAATAAAGCCACAGGCACAAATCACCCTTAAAAAGGGGACCATAATACATTTTCTTTGTGTGGTGCAATGCTTAATGCTCAGACTCTCTTTGGGAAGAAAAGATGCATGAACTATGCAGCTCTATTCATGGCATTGCATTTAGAACTTGTTTTCCATCCTTTGTGTATGTGTTCCATAGCTATTCCAAAAATAGATATGGTCACAAATACCAAATTAGTAGAATTAGGCATCTTAAAGGCAGGAAATGCACCGTTTTTAAAACAACAATCACTACAGAGGAAATGTGGGGTCTTATACATATTGTGTTGTGTCTTTATTTTACAAGATTGTTTGCTTGTGTGCATTTGCAGAGTCCATAATCTGCATGAATTTCATAAGAATAAAAATGTCATGGTTGTATTCAGGTTTATTTGGAGTTTTACTACTCTTTAACTTGGAGGAGGAATGAAACATGATCACTGAGCTGTAGTCTGTATAGTCAGTGCTCATAAGCAAGAACTACAAAGTGTCAGTAGCCTCGTTAGATGTGCTTACTGATCATTATGGATGTCATTCATGTACAAAAGTACTCAAAAATAAAAGTGAGGAGCCCACATGACAGCTGTTCTGTCTTGCTTTTAGTTCTCAGTCACTTTGTCTTGGTCCATCTCACTCTGCAGACCAAGCCAGGTAAGCAGTAATTTTATTTTTCCAGAATGATGGAATCCTTTACAAGTATATCCATGAGGCCTGAGGACTTCATGAAAGCTGGAATGTTTTAGGGTGGCTCTTTGTTAGAAACGTCTGTGAATTTTGAATGTCCCTGATGGAAACTGGCAGGCGCTGTCATCAGAGCTGGCTTCAGGGATGCTCTGCCCAAGTCTTCTCCCATACATAAACTTCACTGGTCCTAGTGGTGGAACCACCAGTTTGGGCCATTAATTAGCAGCCAAAATTTTGGAGAGATGGGTTTGAACTTCAGGGTTTGTGAAAAACAAATCCTTTATTTTCCCTTCCTTGGCTGGGAGCAGTTTTGGCTCAACCTTTGGACCGGAGCTGTAGCTTCCAAAAACTATTTTAAGTGGAAGGTATTGTCATTGGAACAGCTGTAGAGCACTGAGTGACCTCATTGTCCTTACTGTGGGAGGGGATGTTCTTGTCAATTTATGAGAAATTTTCTTTCTTTCCCTGCCTTCTTTGTAGGTAGGTAAACACACATTTGTTTTCTTCCTCTCTGAATCAGTCTGGTTCAGAGGCCAAACTTGCTTTCCTTGCTTGGCAGATAAAGCATCTTGTAGATTCAAGTCAATATCCTCTTTCATATTTTTTAGATGATTCAACTGCTCATCAAGCAACTGGTCTATCCCTGTGTTATAAAATAGTTGGGGAGTCATGGGACAGTCAGGGAACTGAGCCCAGAAGCTCCAGTTGCTGCATGAAGATCAGTAGCTCAGGCCCATTGAAGTCAAAGGTTGGACAGGAGGTTCCTGTTCTTCAAACAAAAGCATTTCTTGTGTGTTTGAGAGCTCTTTAATCCAACAGGCAGAGCTGCAGCCTTAGAATGGATGGAAGCTGAAGCATAGATATGAGGAAGAGGGAAAAGGGAAGAAGAGGAAGGCTGACATGTTGTGCAGATACACCTTAGTCATGACCTCTGCTAAAGAGAAAATTTACTTTTCTAATGTTCTGCAGCAGGGCAGGTTCTTCCTTTTAATATCCCATTATTTTCCCGTGTTCCCCCCTATGCTTCTTCCTTCCCATGAATAATTATTTATTCTCAAAACCAGTTTGTTTTGCCTTTCTTGCTTTAGTCAGATTTATCTTATCATCGTGTACTTTAGAATTTGCAACATTTGTTTCCAAAGATGTTGCCTAAAGTGCAGTGTGATAACCTCGCAGAGACTTGAGCTCAGTGTCAGAAATGTCACATTTAGCAAGGGTCCTGTAGGTCAGCTGAATGCACCCAGTGTCACAGAAACAGCAAAAAACTTATTCTGGGAGACCCAGAGCAGAGAAAGACTTGCTGATAGTGACTTGGCAATGCAATGAAACAGCAAGATTCTTGAAAATTTAAGAAGTGTTTTGAGGTGATGAGTTTTCATTTGCTCCAATGAACTGTAATATCCAAAGCTGGGTGTCCCTTCCAGAAAAATAAAAACTTGCCCTTTAATATCTTCCACTTTTGAGTAAATGCTATTATAGTCTCACTTCAGTAATAAATTATTTGAAAGACCATCTAACAAGATTTGAGGAATGCCTCAGTGTCATTTTTAGGCTGTCAATCCTTGTAATGCTTGGGTTTCTGTTTTTATTAAGTACAGTGCTTAAAGTATTGTACTGTTCCGGAAGTACCTTGCGATTTTTTTTTTTTTGCATTTGTTTCATGAACTTGGGTTTGTTGGCAGCATTTTTTACTGGAGATCCCACCCTCTTGTGCTGGTTAGGCATTGGGCAATCCAGGCACTGATGGTCCCTGTCTTGCAAATTACATGACATGAATTAAAGACAAGAAAGATTGGAAGGATGGAGCACAAGACACTCAAGGATGTGGAAATCCTCAGCCTCTCCCATCTCTTCATGACTCTTCTGGTCTGGGGTAAAATATGGCAATTTCTCTTGTGCCCATGTTTGTTATGAAAGTTCTGTGCTGTGAAATTGTAACTACTGAATAGTTACTGTAATCTGGGACAAACCTAAAAGTAAAATAGAGGTTATCTATTTTATTTTATCTTCTGATACTGAAAAGCAATATACCAAGCTGATAGTACAATTTATTTTAGGTATTGTTGTGTTCCCTGGATATTATAAAAAGTGTGTATGTCTGACAGCCACATTTCAAGGAGTTTTCTCAATGTACTAATTAATTCTCTTCAAATAAATAGTCATGCAAAAAATGAAATACAACATCAATATTTAATGGCATCTGCTTAAAACCTTCCCAATCTAGACTTCTGAAGTTGTGTGGGGGTGGTATTCACACATCCCTGATAAAGGGAGGATGGAATGTGTGTGTTTTCTTTTCATTTGAGGAATGAATTACTCCTTAAAGATGTGATTGTGAGGTGCCCTACATGGTCCTGTGGGAAAAAAAAAAAAAAAAAAAAAAAAGGTAGGAAACAGGTTCATCTCTCTTTGGAGGCTGTTGCACTGTGAATCCTGTGGATGCTACCAGAAAGGGAGATTCTGTTTTCTGAATGGAATGACCTGGTCTCCACCTTGCAGGCTTGTCCAGTTGCAGGAACTTCGCAGAAGTTACACTGAAAGTGGGCTGCAGTTTTTTTCTTGCTGCAGGAAACAGTGAGCCCAAGTGACCAATATCTTACTGTGCACGTCACATTGTTTCATGTTCCTCTGTTGAACAGCACAGCAATGAGCTGACCTAAATTTATGGTTCTCTGGTGAGATGTCAGTCTGCTCTTAAGCTGTTTGCAGTACTTTCATCTGTGAACTGGCTGATGTTATCAGTGCTGATGTTAAATGGAGAATCATTCTTGTGAAGAAGTGAATTTGCGACAGATTTTGCGTGCAATTTGTGGGCACTGTTAATGCCAGAGTTGGGGAATCCATTGCTTTCTGGAAATGACAAGCATTTGTTTGACTTCCTCCCACAGCAGTGACAGAAAAAGCAGCACTGTGCTTGCCATCCTCTTTTGATGCTTCATGGTTTGTTATTGCTGTGATAGGAAAACACAAGGAGCAGGTTGTAATGTAAGCATTCCCTGTGTTTATTTGTTGGTGGTGTTGTGGTAGCCTTCCACTTGATCTTCCAGGAATGTGAGAAGAGTGGAAATCAGGATGACATATCTGTAGCTTTAGTCACAAAGTTCCACCCCATGTGCTCTGTGAGCAGCATACTTTGCTATTACAAAGTCCTAATAAACCAATTAATTAAGAAATATTCCTGTAACACACACTGTGCTGTCACACTGGCCCAGACTTAACCAGCAGCTCCCCGTGACGAAGATTTTAATAACATTTAACCATGGTTTGTGTTAGTCCTTTGACTAAGCACATCATGATGTATGTGGTGTGGTGGTCTTGGTTTTGTTTATCCTCAAGACACAAGAATGCTTTTTATTGCTGTCCCAGTAACCAGTCCAAAGTACAGCAAGCAGCTTTACACTTGAAAAACTGTAGCACCCTTTCAGGAAATATCTGCGGCGCCTCAGATTTTTTCAGCCTGCTCACACATTCAGAACCCTGGACAAGCAGCTTAAGATCTGAATGAGATTGTTCACCAAATGAGTTGGGGCAGCATATTAATTTGCTGGTGCTTCTAAATGCCTGCAGTGTTACAAGAGCCTGCAATGGCACTGAAATACCAGGAGCTTTGTTGGCTCTAAACTCCTTAAAAGAGAGTTTTAAATTCTTGTCTGCTTGCTGTAGCCCTACCAGCTTTATAAAGAATTTGGAGATCTGCATTTCAGAAAGGTTGTGCGTCCTGGGCTCAGGAAAGTTAGTAAGAGCTTTTCCTGGTAGTATTAATTGTCTTGGAGCTCAGTTGTGCTCTAGGTTTTACTGTATATTTGATTATATGAGCCTCCTATTAGTGCCTTTATCTAGATACGTTTATTGCATGGTTTTATGCATAGGATTTATGCTGAAAAAATATTTGCCTTTGCAGTTAGGTCAACTAACATAATGTGGTTTTAATGAGGCTGGATGCAGCCTCAGCCTAATTTTATGTATATTTTCAGTTTCATTTTAAGTTAATATTTAAATGCCAGAGTAGAACTGATATGACATTTAACCATTTTTCTTTTTTTGTCTTCGTCTGGTGAGCCAACACCCTCCTCCCTCAAAACCAATATTCTGCCTGGCAGCTGGATAGGGACATGAATTGTTGTAAAAAACTGCAAAAAGTTTAAAACTTTAGAAGTCAATTTTCAAGGTCTTGAAGTAGATGATTTTATTTAGAGGATGAACCTAAATATTTTAGTGGAAGCTAAAAAATCCAGTGTTCCATGCTGTCCCTTGTTTCACTGTTCCTGGATTTAGGCAAATATGTGGTTCTGGATGGGGTGAGCAGAGGCAAGTGGTCAGACTGGTGTGACCCAAGTGTGGATTTTAATCTTGGCTCCAATAAGCACTGCTTTAAATTGGATAGTGATTTTCTTCACAACTTTTGTCTGAAAACTGTATTAATAGGAGGCTGTTTACTGATGTAATTTCCATTAGTATTGTAAAGATATTTCTTCAAGTGCAGTGGAAGCTTGAAATCTATATCTTGGTATCATCATTGTTATAGCATGAGTTATAAAATATTCTCATGTGTTTTTGGAACCTAAGGAAATGAGATTGTTGTCACAAGAAAACTGGATTACCCCTTTTGCTCAGCTAGACTTGCCTATCCAGCTTAGGAGCAGAATATCCTTGCTGAGAGAAGCAGTCCTTACTTAAAGGATCAAAGGATGTTGCTCTTCTAGCTCAGGACAGCAAAATGTCATTTATTCCTAATGCTTAGGTTTCCAAGCCATATTGGTCAAAAGAAACTGTAATTGTTGATTTATTTCCATAAAATGTTTGGACTGTTTTTCTTTGAGAGGCTGGAGGCTGTGTAGGGAGCCAGACCAAAAGGTTTGGACAGTCTGTAGCTGCCCTACTTTCTAGAAACTGTAATTTTAGGTTGTGTTGGCTGGCACAGTATGGTCAGCACAGTGAACTTGAGCTTTGTGTGCTGGGGCTCGGAGTGTGGCTGTCCTGAGCATCCTTGTGGCACAGGCAGCAAACCACCAAGCCTCGCTGGCCACGCTGTGGTTCCACACGTGGCTCTGAATTCTGAGAGCTGGGCCCAGTTCTGGATCTGGGGGAGTAAAGGCAGCACTTAGCACAACGAGGCTGCTGTTAGACTGGGGAGCCTTTGCTGCTGTTACAACTTGCTTTAAATGCTCTCTGATCAGGTGCTCAGGCACTTTAAATTGAGATATGGGAAACTGAATTGTGCTATAAACTCTAGTTCTGCATGTATCATAAGTGTCTTTTATGGAATAGGGGACTCTGATTTATTGCATTTTACAAGACTGGGTGACACGTGGTCTCTTTCTTCTTGTGTGTTTGTTTAGTGTGATGGAGTTAAATTAACCTCTTCCTCTTTAGATCCTTGCAATTGTCATACGTCCCATGGAGAATGTCAAGTATCCCTGAGTGAGCAGCCAGGATGACTCCATCTCAATCCTGGGTGCTTTGTGCTGCTCTATTGACTCTGCAAACCTGAAATGTGTGTGGGAGAACTTTCTCTTGTAGTCTAGCATGTAATTTAATTGATGTTTGTTTGGTAATTTGCCTCAGATTAAATTATTCATTGTCACCACTGAACAAATGCTTTGTATGCTTCTGGTGGGTCAGCATTTTGCACAATGTTTCCCCCTTCTTATTCCACCTACTTTGGTGCATGCATTTCGTTTTGCTGCAGTCTTAGTACTGAGAGAGGCTTCTGTTGGGAGAAGGGGGAGACCCAGTGGAGTTTGAGAGGCTTTGTACAATGATTATTTGGTTAAGAGAAATGTGATTACTTTTCCTCAGATTTAAACTTCCATGTAACACAAATTCACACTATAGTTAATGGGAGCTGTTACCTGAGAAATGTCACAGAAGTGAGCACGTGAGAACACGAAGATATGCTCTCTTCCTCCAAAGAATAAGAGACTGAAGTAATTGAAGAGTGATTATCAACAGAAATTCATGCTCTGATGCACAAGTGGATGTTTCTGATCGTTAGCAAGGTGTGTCAGTGGTAGAGCTGCCACATTAGTTTTGGTCTGACCATATTTTAGCTTTGTAATTCTATGGCTGTACAAGTGATGGTGTCTTTTGTAGAGGAGGAGAAGCATGGCAAGGATCAGCTTAAGGTCTGAGTATTTTATGCAAGTGGGATCAGACTGAAACAATAATTTTGTAAAAATTGAGATAAATGGCCTGACTCTAGGACATTGCAGAGTGCAGATGCAGCTGGGGTTAAGCTCTTCCCTACATGTTTATCATTAAAAAAACTGAGAGGAGGAAGGTATTGGGTAAAAGAAAAATATGTGACAGGATGTTAGAGGACTGTCTTGGTTGCCATTTTTACAGCTACAGAAGGGGCCAGGTCTTATTGTAATAAAAAAGCTGTGTGGAAACCCTAAAAGATGGATTTAAGGCATAGAGTCTCTACAGCTTTCTTTTGGCTCTTTGCTTTTATTTCTGGCCTAGTTCCAGAATTTATCCATTTTTTGCCAGTGTAGCTTGACTCCACTCCACAGAGTGGACTGTATGCATAGATAATTCTGAATTATGAAATACACTTTGAACAAAGTTTGTTAACATATTTTGACATGACCAACTTTGTTGTTTGCAGACATTTTAAATGTTATGCACTTTGACATTGTTCTATCCATTGCATTAGATTTCTGAGTTCCATATATCTCTGATAATCTTCCTGTTCTGGAAACTTCACTATTTCTTGGATCAGAGTGGAAGCACCTAATCTAATTTCTGGGTTAAAAATGCAGTGGCAGATAGAAATATTTCAGGCACAGCAGTAATCTTATTTGGTCTTGAGTGTGAAGTGGCTCTTGAAAAATCTAGGATTGTATTTGTCATGTCATGGTATTTAAGGTATTAAATACTTTTTGAACTCCATCTACAAAGAAGTTTTTCAGTGGTTTGTTTCATTTAATTTGGAAATGAGAGGAGGGAACAGTCAGTTCAGATCTTTTCTTTTGAACTTTAGGGTAGGGTTTTGGAACACTCTGAACTGGGGGGCTTATTTTTTTAACCCTAGTTATTGCTATTGCTCCATTGATTCCAGGAGTCAGCCTCAAGCTAAGCAGAATTAGTGATTTTTACAATATTTTTCTTTTCTGAGTGTCTGCATAAACATCCTGGAGGGACACGATGCCTGCACTGGGGTTTGGTCAGTTCTGGCTTCACAGGGGAGGAGGTGAAAAGGAATATCAGGAGTAGAAGCTGTTGTGTTTAGTGAATAAATACATCTTTGCATTAATGTGTGTAGAAAAGTGCTTTGCACACATGCTCAGTTCTACACCCACCAGGGAATTTATTTAGTGGAGATTAGAAGTTTTGCTGTTGAGAATACCAGGGACACCTGGTGAGACCTTTGCTGGTTTTAACTGTTATCTTTTTGGGCTAATTTTGATAGAGGGAGACCAAGGACTCTTATTTGCAAAGTGTAACAATGTCACTGATGGTTTTTAAATGGCGATATTAAAAAAAAATCAAATTAATCCCCCCAAATGCCTTTTTTAAACTCCGACTGTGTGCTTAGAGCTGAATCATATTCAAAAAGGTTTGATACTAGTGAAGAAATTTTGACTTTGAGGATGCATAAAACAGCTTGGGTATTCTACATGGTTAAACCAGTATGGCATTGGTTTGTGATGAAGTTGGGCAAAAAGCTAATTTCCCCAAAAAACATTCCCACAGACTGCTACAGTTGGAAGTATTGTTCTTGTGGGTAAGATTCTGCTATTGTGATTCAGTATGGTTTTGGGTAAGAGGGCAGAATTGCCTTTTTTGTGTGTGTTCTTTTAAATGGATCAGCAGGCTTGTTTGGCTTTCTATTGTAGTTATCCATGCCATGCAATAAGCAGGAACACTCTATGGCTCATTTTTAATAATCAGTACACAGCTGCCCAAAGGGAAAATCGTGGGCAAGAGCTCTTGTTGATCTTTGTTTTAACAGCTGGTATTATTAAGGGAGAGCTTCACAGACTGGGAAAAAAAAAAGAGGATGAAAATCAGTCAACAGTTAATCCAAGATGTGGCCAGACCGCAAAAGATTGACTGGGAATTAGTTCTAAAATTGCATTTGTTCAAATAATTTCAGAAGAAATGGGTGGGTATTAAATCAGGCAAGTGGGATGGTGCTGGGGAACAGTGAAAAGTTGCAACATTTGTCAACTGAAAAACCTTCCTGGAACAAGAGCAGCGTATATTTAGCATTGTTCCCATGCTGCAACTCCTGGGGGAGGCAGCTCGGATCTGGAGCTCTGCAGCAGCTCATGATTTATACTGTCCTAGCAGCAGAGCCCCACGAACCAGGAGGATCTGCTCATTTTCAAAGTTCTTGTTTATAATGCATGAACAGTGAATCCCTGCGGGTCCTTGCAGCTTTCAGGCTGCAGCTCTGGATACTGTCAGCAAAAACCAAATCTTTATCCCATTCCTGTTCCCCCAGGATGAGCAGAAGGAGGAGGTTAGCGTTGCTTTGTTTTGTTTCTTTGTTTTTTGTTTCTTTTTTTTTTTTTTAATGAGTTTTGTGGGTATAATTAATGCTAATGGTAGAGATGCATCATCTCCCTGGCCTCAGTAGATTTTAGTAGTTAGGAGCCTTTGCTTAGCTAATGAGTCTGGATTTTAAAGTCTAGATTCTGCTGTTTATTCTCATACCTAGTACAAATAACTTCATTTGAATCAGTTGAATTGCACTAGAATCACCAAAAGAAGCAGCATGTGCATGTTTGTCTCCAATTTAAATAACTGAGCAAGTGCATAAAAAGGCTGAAATGCACCCAGTCCTTCAATAAAAACAGTCTGACTTAACATCTGGCAGTAGTTGAAGTTTCTCTCTTATTATCTTGTTCTTTAAGAGCTTTCTTATATCCTGGGTTGTAATTTGCACATTATAATGTATTTTGAAACAAAACTGTGTCTTGTTCTGGGGTTTCTTGAGTGTGTTTTATAAGCAGAATTGTAGGTTTGAAAAGAAGTGTTCCTTTCTGAATGGGCTGCTCATGACAGATGGTTCTCATTGTGGCAAAGTGCCTCAAACCTCAAAGTGTATAAATTTATTTGAAGGAAATGAATTGCTGCTGCATCATGGCCATCTATGAAAAGTGTCCTTGGACATTGCAAAAGGTGATTTTTGAGCCTTGCCTTTTCCTTATTCAAAGAGAGCTTTAAAATTCGTTTTCAGGAGCATGAAACTGTGACCACCTCTAAGATGCACATTTCCTCTTTCAAGAGATGCAACACTATCTTTAGAAGGATCTCCCACTGATAACAGCAGGTGAAACCTCAGTATGGCCTTTTTTCAGGTGCCTGTTTGAATAAAGCAAAAATAGCACCTAATGCTCCATGCTGGATGTACTTCTGTCCATGCTGTCCAGGACATGTAACCTACATGATTTACCATCAAACGTTCCCTTGTTCCAAGAAAACAAAGGATAGTCACGTTTGTCCCTCACTATCCAGTATTTGGCTGAGTTGCTGTTTCTCTTAATCACCTGTTGCTCATCAGCTCTGTCCTGCTGCAGTGAGCTGAGCACATCCTCCTGCCTCCCCACTCCCCAGAATTAATCACTCCTCTCTTATCTTACCTCTTTCAGCATCTTTCTGAGCTGCTGCAGTACCAACAACCACATCCTCTCTCGGATGGAACATCCCCTCTCTCACCTTCCTTCCTGGCTGCTGTGTTAGCACAGTTACTGGCCCTGTTGCCATGGAGGGACTACGAGTTCTGCTTTACCACATCCTTTGCAGGATACGACAGGCGTAGGGGGAGGAGCAGGCTTGATTTGACAGCAGGATGGCAGAGGTGGAGGGTTTGGGCTCTGGTCAGAAAGCTTCTTTGCTGCAGTTTTAAGAGCAGCCCTTGGGGGCAAGACCAGGAGGTTTCTCGCAGGATCACCTGCTCCTGGAGCTCCACTGCTTCTGTGGCCTCTGACTCAGACCCTTCTGGCTGCTGCAAAAGGAGCAGTTTCACTTCACAGTTGAAGCTGTCAGCAGAGAGAAGGAGAAGTTGAGACACTGAGAGCGTGTTGTGTGTGTGTGTGAATGCCTTGGCAGACAGTGACATTGGTTGTACTCACACCAGGAAGCCTCTCCTGTGAACCACGTGCTGGGTTTTGCAAGGCTTCCATAATAGGTGTTAAATAAAGTGGGTCACCACGGTGGGAGCGTGGCTGTACTCCCAGTGACCTCTCCAGCAGGCACAGGTGGCCTCTTGCTGACCTGTGGCTCTGTGCTGCTGCCCAGGGAGCCTCTCTCCCCTCCCAGCCCAGCTTTGGAGCTCGGTGCTGGCTTTGCTGCTGTTCACTGCCCTGGGCTCTGTAACACAGTGCTGTGCTTTAGTCTGGTGCTGGGCACCTTCTCTACAAGGAGGTTTAACCCTCACCAGTACACACTCACCCCTTTCATTAATGGGGGATGTTCCTGTGCAGCTCTGCTGTAGGTGGATCTTTTAGTGAGATGTTGCAATCAAATTGGTTCCCTGTCAGCCCTGATGATCTGGTTGTACTCCCAGGGCTGGTCATGCCTCAGAGCAGCTGGAATATTCATGTTGCTCTCCAGGTGCTGGCCTTTGTGCCAGCTGCTCATGGCTGTTCTCAGAAGTGCTTCTTGTTTAAATTAAGTCAGGTTTTTATCCAGGTAGGGTTAAGGTATGGCCAAAACCTGCCTGTGGGACAGCACCCTGGATTAATTAGCAGGAGGGGTCACTCTTGAGTTTGTGTAAGGTGGTTTTTGGGGTGGGGATGAGTGTGGTTGGTCTCAGAAGCAATTACAAGGCTGTGCAAAGGGCCTTGCTATTATACTGGGGCAATGTTATTTTCTATCCAAATTAAAATTGGCATAAATATTAGAACTTATTTTGCTTTCCAGCTTCAGCAAAATGCCGAAGAGGGTAAGCATTTCAAGGCTGAAATATGGCCCAGAAACTGCTTTATTCATAATGTCTATTGAAATAGGCAAGACAGTTAGAGGTGAGTTTATCTAGCGACATAAAAGGTATTTCAACCTAAAATATAGTTTGTTTCCACTCTTTCTTTCTGTCAATTCCCCTTCACCAAAGTTTGAAATGCATTCAGTTTCCTAATAATGCAGCAAAGAATCTCATGTTTCTTTTTGTGATCTCCTAGCTAGATCAAGTTCCCAGGTGAATGGAAGAGATAGAATAGTTAACCTTGAGGGCTTTATGGAAGAAAGTGTTTAGGAGATGGCAATGAAAGGAAGATGGAGATGGGCAAGTAAGATGGCTTTTTTCTGTGGGCTATTTATAATTCAGCACAAGCAGAAATCATGCATATTTAGGTATTCTGGTGAAAGGTCGGGAGGAATTTATTTAATACTTGAAAGGTAAAATGAAATTAAGCATGTGTGGCTGAAGAGGTGATCTGCATGACAAATGCATGTGATCAGAAATAGCTTTGTTAACAAGAACCGGATGTGTGGAGGGATGGAAGGGTTCACTCAGAAAACAACCAGTGAACCACAGCATCACTGGAGTGTAAAGCAGGCAGGGATGGTCTCCCTGCCCCATCCCTCTGTGTTCCACGGTGCTGTGAGTGCTCCTTGTCTCTGCTGCAGGAAGGGAAAGGTTGGTGTCCTGTGTTCCATATATAATCAGGGATGTTTGTTTAGTGTCATTAACTGAGGGTTTCACTGACTGTTGCTGACAAGTTTTGTGTGGGAAGTTGATTCTCATCAGTAGTGGCTGAGTCAACAGATGCTGAATTGCTTTGGTATTTTCTACTCATCTTTATTTTCTGGAAGGCTCTTGCAGTGGTAGCCTGTATTTTATGCATTTTCTTTCATTATTAATTTGCCTGGAGACTGTTAACATTTGCATATAGCTTTATTGTAGGTCTCTGAGGATCTGTGATCTGAATTCCCGTGTATTCTGCCAGCACTGTAGTGCCATATGGGACTCAGCTGAGCCTGTGAAGGGCTCATCATCTCGTTAATTATTTTTATAATTTGAAGTTGTTAAACCATGGAATCTAAAAAAGTAATTTAGAAATTGAACACTGTAATGTATTCTTGATCTTCACTTTATTCATTTTTGCCTATGAAAGCGAATGAGAGTGTTTAAAAAATAAATGGATATGGGAGGAGAAGGTATGATCAGAGGTAAAAATTAGCTATTAATTCCCCAATTACTATTTTTGTTATTAATGACAGTATGTAAATAAATAATCTTGTGAGGAAACAGAATCAAACTCACTGGGGAATGAGATAGTAGAAAAGTCTTCAAATATTCTTAACGTTCAAGAGTTTTGGGTCTTTTATTGTATTGCTGCATTACAATTACAGGAGGTGTATGCTAAATATAAAGGCTTTTCATTTGCTATTAGCATCTGAATTTTCAGCATGGTCTTTCTTCATTATTTGTCTCTTTGTTAGCATTCTTAATTTCACACTTCTGCACTGTCACCTGTGAAAGCAGCACAAAGGGTGACAGTGACAGTTTAGCCTGGTACAGTAAACGCTGCCAGCTCAGTCTACTCTGGGCAGGTTTGGCAGGAAGATTTAAATTGCAGAATTAATCAGTAAATTCTCCTAGAATCTAATGTTTTGTTCACAGTTGAAACCAAGTATAAACCCCAATCCTTCTGGCCTGGCTGTGTGTTGGAACTGGGCAGGGTGAGTGAGTCTGGCTGCAGAGAGACTGAGGCTGCATATCAAGAGAAAAGTGGGGACATCCCCTTTATTTCAGTCAATGTTCAGGCTGAAGAAGCTCCTTGGTGGCAAGTAAAGGTCCATCATTGGGTCTGAACACCCTGTGTTGAACTATTTTGCAATAGATGGAAGCCTTCTAGAAAGAGGAAGGAATATCTCACTGAGCTGATCTTCAAAGAGCTCATGAATAACACTTTATTGCTCAATAATTGGTTGTACTCCATGTTATATGGCTGAGGAATAGGAAGAAGGTTTTTCTTTTGGTTTTTTGTTTTGATTTTTTTTTCCCTAATGGCTAACTTTCCTCTTCCCAAAATACTTTGCATAGCTGGGGAATGTGATTTCAGGAGGGCAGTTGAGACGTGAAGGGGATTTGACAGCTTAAAGTAACTGTTCAAATGAAGCAAAGCAAATGGGCAGCACTATTTCCATTTTAAGCATTGTCAGGGTAGCAAGCATGCAACAAAATTTCAGAAAGAATGCATGGATGTGAGGTTATTTGGGCAGCAGTAAAAGCACTGGGAGAGAATTAATGGAAACAAAAATGAAGTTAGAAAATGAATTTAGAAACACACTTTGCCTTAGGGTTAAAATATTCAAAGCATTCTGGGGACTTGGATGTCAAATTCCTGTTCAAGTTAATGAGTGAAGTTCTACTTCCCTCTTTTGAGCTTCAATTTTTTGTGTGCATGCTCAAGAGCATGTTAAGCTCTGAACAGTTTGTTTTAAGCAGCAGGGGCTCTGCTTTCCCACCTGTGTGAGTCGGGTGGGTCAGCTCCTCCATCACCTGGGGAAGTGTTTGTAGTGGCACGTGGTGCTGGCTTTGGGAAGTGGTGGAATCTGATGAAGGGGGTAAGTTACAGCTGCACAAGCAGTTTAATTACATGGGCATTGTGACAGTCAGTTAGAAGTCTATTCTTTTTAGTAAACTGATACCACAATAAACATAGGACAAGATGAGATTTGGCAGGCTGGAAGGACATATTAACATGAAAGCTGTGGTGAGAATCTACTGTGATAGACAACTGTCTGTCAGTGCAGTATTTCTGCTCAAAGAATGTTCTTAGGTGTGAACCAGTCTCTGAGCCAGAGGAAAGTAGCAAATTCTTCTAGAAAATGTTTTGGCGTTTCTTTTTCAGAGAAAACAGGTGCTGTGTGACCTTTTGTTTCTCCCCCACTGTGGTCAAGTGGGAGCATTCTTACTGAACATTGCATCATATTTCTTGCCTTGTTTTCTTGAATGCTAAAGCCCTGTGGAGTTTATTGTTTCCTAATGTTCTCCCTGGCTGGAAGGGTGAGGATGTTGCAGAAACGAACAGAGGAGAGTCTGTGTATTGAAACTGAAAGCTGAAACAGCAGCTCATGGGGCACCTGAGCCTCTTGCAGCTGATGACTGAACCTGCAGAGCTGCAGTGGCACAGTTCACCTGCTAAACCATTTCTGCCAGAGCTGGTGCACTTTGTGCTGAAAACAGGTGTTGTTCTCATTAGACTCCAGAATAACTGAGGGATTTTTTTAACTCTAAATTTCTACTGATAATGCATTTTTGTAATGAACTTTGAGAAAAGTAAATCAATTTCTAAAAAGTGTTTTCAATATTGATTATTTAAAGGCATGATATTGTTGTGAACTGCTCTCAAAAATCTCTTTTTCACAAGTCCTATTTTGCATTGATTACATGTATCCCTGGACTTTGGGATTCCATGAGCTGAAGGTTATTCTGTATGATCAACACATTTTGTGTCCTCTGTCATCCCTACGATTCATTAACTTTAACTCAGAGCCTTTGCCTACCTTCAGTGTCCTTCCAGATGCATGGAACGAGGACGATCTGTGTTGTGTCCCCCTGGCTGCACTGCCCTTCCTTTGGAATCCCGTGCTCAGCCAGTGATGGTGTTGCCAATTTTACTGACTTTTCTTCATCCTCAAGGCACTCAGCAAAGGGAAGGGACAATGGAATGTGTGACCCCAGTGTAACACACTGCTATGGGGCGTTGGCTGCTCAGTGAAATGGCACTTGGGCCAGCACTGTTCCATGCCCAGAAAAGAACAGAAACTCTTCTCTTTAGCAAATCTGCAGAGTTCAACTTCCCCTTGCCTCTCTTCTCCATAGTGGAAATCAGTGCTTGGACTTCTGAGGTTGTTCTGCCTAGACCTTGGCACGGGGCAAGTGCCTCATCTCACTTTATAAATAGAAATTCAGCATCTTCCCCTGGCTGATCTGTCTGACAGCTGCACCCCTGTGTGCTCCTCTTACACTGCTCCTCAGGGGGTTTTATTTCACCAAACTTGGCCTGGTGAGGCCTTAGAAACAGTCCAGCAGGTCCATCTGTGGGATGCCAGCCCACACTGAGGCAGCTACCTGGAGCCATTTCTGGTTTTTTATTCAAACTCTGATCTAAATGATGCTCTGAGAATTGATTCAGGGTGGGATGATGGTGGGAAGTTTGGACAAGCCACCACCAGCGTTGCCTTTTCAGGGTGAACCTGCTCTATCTTGAAATCTGGATTACCTTGAAGGGCAGGATCTCCTTGAAAGGCATTCTTTCTTCTGGGAAACCTTGACCTTTCCTCTTTGGATGGGGTCACTATAGGATAATAAGCTAGTTTCTTGGTACAAATATGATCTATCTGATAAAGGTGGTTAAATTTGCTTACAGGGATTACAGAGTGAATTTCCCTGCCTGAGATTTCCCTTCTCTAAATCAGGAGTGTGTGAATCCATGTAAACTTGTGACTAATGGACTTCCCCATGGGGTATTTATTTTATATGCATGTGTTTATGTTAAACAATGTAAATTGTGGAAGGGTAGGGTGTGGGAGAGCTAGAAGACCTCTTTATCAGAACCCTTAAAAAGGCCATGTTTGCAGACTCTCCTGACTCCAGCATAATCCCAGAGATGGAGAGGTGTATTTGAAGCAGAGCAGAAGGTGCTTCTCTGTGCTGGCATCAGGCTCCAGGCTGAGCTGAGCCCTCTGGCAGGAGGAGGACCATTGTTATTTTTACTCCTGACTTTGCCTTCTCCCCAGCTGTGAAACTGTCCACAATTGAGATTTGTATATATGCAAACACGTACATTTTTAGTCTGTGTATTCCCTTCTGGAGAATGCACACATCCTCTTTCTGAGTGACTGATGCTACACTGATTCAAGTGTTGTTTGTATTGCTGGAAGTAAGGCTTTTATTCTGTGTAGTTTGAATTTCTTTACTTCAGTTGCCCTTAAACACTTTCTTGTAGTTTCTGGAGCACTTTAAAGTTATGAAAATAGTAAAGAACTTCTTACTATTAGCTTTTTGCTGTTCTGCCCCCAGTGCATCTTTAATTGACTAAAACTGACATAACTGAAGTTGAAACCTAGTCTGGTTTGGCTGACTTGGTTTGAAATAGTCCCTGATGCTAAAGCAGAGCAAACACGCAAAGCACAAACCAGTGTGTCTCATTCCAAGTGTCTTGCCTGCTGGTTTAACTCTTTTTTCTTGATGGTGTTTTGCAAATTATGTCTTCTTAACACTGTTCCTATTTCTCTCCTTCAAATTATAATTAAGCAGTTTTATTAGCAGGTTTATTTTCTTTATTAGCTGCTGTGTACATGTATTCAATGCTGGCAGAGTCCCTCCTGCCACCAGTACAACTAACTCTGTCACAGCCAGATATGCTACAGAGCAGAAAGTGGTATTTGATAAAAGCAACATATTCACAAACCAGGCTTTGTTGTAGCTTTCAGTTATTTTTCTGCTCTGTGTCTAAAGGGAGTGGGCTTGTCTGGCTTTTGTAACTCAGTGAAAGCTCTGCAAACTCACAGGGCCAAGTCTTTTGCAGAGAAGCATCACTTGTGTCAGAATCTTTGGTAGTAGCAGCTCAGCATCCCACCCAAATCTAGTGTTGTGTGTAGTTTTTTTGAAAACATGGTCAATCTAATTTGTAGATTGTACAAATTTACTCTCTGTTTTCCTTTTAAACCTGATGCCAAATAAGTTAGGCTGATATTAAAGCCCTCGTTTACTTATACTGTATGTCTGTCAGAATAAGTATTCAATGTATTAAAGTTTAAAAACCTATATTTCAAGTATTGTAGAAACAGTAACTTCTGCAAAGCTGTGTGGAATGGATTGTGGAATTTGAGTGCTGTTGAAGGAACTAAATTTTGAAAAACAAGGTGATTATAATTGAAATCTGCAGATAATAATAAACTGGCTTCGATAATTAATTTGGATTTAGAGTTGCTTAATTTCTCTTGGCATTTGCAAATCCCAAACTGACTTGTGGAATGTTCTTGATTTTATTGAAAACATGTGTAACTGTTTTTGAGGGCAACAATATTTGAAGAACAAAGTAGTATCTGTATATAAATGGAGGTGGACAAGAAAACTTTCAGAAAACATAGCTTATGTCATTTTGGCGGCATTGTGTCATCTATTTTAGAACAAAACAGGCTACAGAGCAATTGAAGTCTGCTCTGTAAAAGATTAACTGTTCTGAATAACATTTTAAATTCATAGCACTGACAAAGCTGGAGTTTAAATCTACAATTTTCATATGAAAATCAGAATTATTAATTAGGAGCAGATCTCAAGTTCATAGAATTTCTATTAGTTCTTCAGAGTACAACAAAATCCTGTCAAGAGTAGCTATTTCTTATCCTACATTTAAGTATGTTTTTGTATTAGAAGATGGTATTTAATAGGATTGCCAGTATTTCTGGAATGAAACTGATTCAGAAATGAGTAATGAAGAATGATAGTGAATTGGGCTCATGTTAAAATACAGATTTCTGTTGATTAAAAACCTGTCTCACTATGGAAGTATCTAGCTGGTAATGGAAAATATTAACAACACTTTCTGTATGGCAATACTCCCTTTGTAAATTAATTTTAGTTCTCTGTGTTCAATGAGACTAAACTATTCTTTTTTGATTCATTGCAGGACCAGTTTGACAACTTAGAAAAACATACACAGTGGGGTATTGATGTTCTGGAAAAGTACATCAAGTTTGTAAAAGAAAGAACAGAGATTGAACTCAGCTATGCAAAACAGCTTAGGTAAGTCAATATGTAAAATTCTGGACTTTGAGTTGCATCTCTTCAGGGCCTGTAATCAACTTTAAGTTTGCTGTGTCAGTGGTGATTTTGTTTATAATAATGGCTTTTAGAAAACAGCTTTCATTTAGAGATTGAAAAGTAAAAGTTAATTTAAGATCCTGTTGTATTATATCTGCTAGTAATCATATATTTTGCAAAAAGAGAGATTATTGAGGTGGCTCAGCAGCACACTAGGGCTTACTCATGGTCTATGCATGATTAATGGCTCAGGCTTTGAGGACAGCACTGTAATGTTTTCCATGAAATTGGGGCTGCTGTGCAGAAATGCTGAAGGGTTTAAGAATTCATAGAATAATGATCATTTGTTAGGTGAAGTTTAGGTTTTCTTTTACTAAAACAGGCCCTTTTTGAATGTGCATGGGGAGGAGCTGTAGGTCAGAAAGTCAGCCCCAGCCCTTGGTAATTTTTCCTATGTAGTTAAGAAGGTTACAGTCTGAGATTTGAATTACAGTTTTATAATCCTTGGAGGTGTTTCCTGATCAGAGCAGAGATCTTTGTGAATTAATCTCAAATAATTCCTGCTGGGTACTTTCTACATGTCCATGTCTGGTTTGATTGTAGACAGAGATGGATATGTGTGAACCAGACACAGGAAAAAAAAATCTTCTTTGAGGTCAGGTCCAGGGGAAGAGGTGCTAAGAACCCTCTCTCAGGAGTAGATATCACCTTACTTTTCCCAGTAAGGTAGAAAAAAAAATGAGACGTGATCAGGGGTTAGAAGGGAGTAAAGCAGAGGGGGGTCCTGCTGCTGCCTATGGGACAACATTGTTGGCAGTAACTAGTGACCAGTGCTAAACTGGAAGTGCTGGAGTTAACTGGGAGGGGGCGAGCAGGAATAATTATTCCCAACTCCTCCATTAACTCACCTTTTATTTGCATGGTGATAATAAATCTTGAACTCTTTCCATCTTCTTGGGTTTTAAGGAGATGGGATTTGAGGTTTCAGTTGATCTGTATATCTAACACAGTGTCTATTAAAAAAAAAAATCACCCAGAATTTGCTTGTATTTGAGTGGGTTTGAGATGCACAATGGCCTGTGATTTATGAGGAGCTGGTTGTAGATAAATCCCTGCCCTGATGGTTGTGTGCTCTCCCAGGGGAATGCCAGGAGGGTTCCCCAGGGTTTCTGCTTCAGACAAGCAGGAAATAGAAAATGACTCCTGCAGGAACAAATTGCTCACATCCTATGGAGAGGAGCAGAGATTGAATTACAGAGGCAAAATGAGCTGGAACAAAGAGACTGTGACTAAGACTGGGAAAGCCCAGCAGAGGATCTGGGTGAGCTGGCCTGTGTTAGGAACAATCCTGCACTAGACTCACTGAAGTATTCAGGATGACAAATTTCAGGTGTAAAGAGCTTAATTATTAAAATAAACACACAAACAACATGTAAATGAAAGTGAAAGATTGTTTTACCTGTGACCATGTAGAAACTATGAATTCCTGATCTTTATTTCCTATTCTGTCCTAGACTTCCCAAAAAACATGGTCAATTTGTTTCTTGCCTCTCTGTGTTTTTCTGGTTTGAGGACAAATACATCTGTCTCCAAGGAGCTCTTAAACACAGGCTGCTTGCAGGCATCTAAGAAGTTAGAAGTATAAAAGAAAAAAATCCAAAAATGTAGACTTGTCAAGTGTTGAGGTAAAACAGTGCTGGACATTAAAAAAGAAAAAATAAATCATGCATCTCCTTTTATTTAATAAGTGTCCTTAAGCCTGGTGCAAACCTTTTTTGTACCACATCCATTTGGTGTAAAAGGGCTGCATCACATCACTGTATGTCATAACATGCAGAAAATGCTATTAAAAAGAGACAGGTTAACTCCAGGTACTCCTGTGGATGTAACTCAATTTTGTTTGTAGTGTAAGTAAAGCTGCTGAAATTTATTTCCTTCTGTTAAACTTATATTTTCTGTTTCATCCCTGGGTTCCCTAACTAGCTATTTCTCCTCTCTGATTATCTACATCTCAGCCTGGTCATCTCTTGAAGTTTAATTTTCTTCTATTTAAAAACATTTATTTTATTCCTCTCTATTTATAATTCTGCAAATGTATATTTAATATTTTAGGTTAGACCTACATACCATTTACAATTAGCCTGGTTTGGGAGTCCACTTCAGATCTGACATGGTTATTTTCTTAATTGTTTTGTGTTATATTTATTGAATCATTAGGCTGGGAAGGAAGGGATGTAAAAACTATGGTAGAATTCTTATTTTAAGTATTTTACCTTCCATGGGACAGTGATGTGCTGGATGCTGTGCTCCCAGTGCTGAGGTGATGTGTCCTTGTCACTTCCCTTGCAGCACATGCACTCAGAGCATCACAAAGGGTGTCAAAACCCTTGCCTAATGTGATGATGGATAGATAGCCTTGAGGAAAATGTGTTGAGAAAAAGCTTCAGGTGTCAGGATAATCTGAGAATCAGAACCCCTGATGTCTGACATCTTTCTCTCGCATTTGTCACCCAAGTTGAAATACAGGAGCAGAGAAACAAGCTGGGAAGGCAGAAAAAATGATGTAGAGTGAAAGGCAAATAGAAACACTCATGGAGATGGGTGCTCAGGGTAGCACAGAATCTCTCCAGAGCTGGTGTTCCACTGCTGGTCTCTATTTTGTGTTATCTCCCTCTAATCACTGCCAGCACTGAAGGCATCACTGTCACTGCTTCCTGAGCTTGAGCTGGGCAGTGCTGGTGGTGACACTGCACCAGGACAGGCTGAGCTCCAGCAACACTTCTGGATTCACTGTCACTTGTGGGGGTTTTTGTATGTACCTGGTTCAACTCCTGCATCTGGTTTTAGAAAAGGGGAAAAAAATTAGAGAACTTAAATATACAGAATCAATTTGTATGTTGTGTAAATTGCATAGAAGGTAATGAAGTGTTTAACCCAGATGCTAATCCTTGGTAAGTGGTTTTTGTCTGTAAAAACAGACTGTGGATTTTTTTCTTTTTGCCTCAGCTCTGTAGCATTTCTGCACCTTCAAAGATTCACAGGAAGCCAGTTGCTGTATGTGTCAGAATTAATTGGGCAGTGTGACAGTGCTGGGAGATGGAGTTTTGACTGTGTGAAAATGCCTTATTACTTTAGCCTTCTGTGCTTGTTTTATTGTTGTTTTTCCTTTCCCCTTCAAGGTGGAAGGGAGGAGGCATTCCCATGGCATACAAAGGGTGCTGTAAGATTTATTTTCTTCATGCAGAACAGTTTGCAGAACCCTTCCCATGCTGGTGTTTGGTGGAAGCTGCAGAACTAGAGAAGTTCATTTTTTCAGAGCATATTCTTGGAGAGAAGGCACAGACTGAGAGGGAAATACTCATTTGGATCCCTTCCAGTCAAGATAGTTAAATTTTGAGGAACACATGTTTGTGTATGCAAATCTGCCAGCGTTCTGGCTACTCCTCTGTTGGGGCAGATGCTCCTTAATTCCTCAAGGAGAACAAAGGGAATAAGAAATGTGAGATGGGAGGCCCTGCTGTCTCCAAGTCAGCAGTAAAACCAGCATCAGCAGGGAATGTGTTACACCTCTGAGAAAGCAGTTTCTTTACAACTTGATGTATTTTGGGACCTCTCCAAAGAGTTTGGCATGGATAAGTTGATAAAACTCAGTCCTTCTTTGGACAATGATTCCATCAATACTCCTTGTGTGCTGTTCTTCATCGCTGAAACAACCTTGTAAAACTAAACCAAATGGCTTCCCTTTCACAATAGGGTGAGAGGCTGCCAGAGGGAACAGAGTAACAGGGCTCAGTTTAGGACAGAGGAGCACAGAAAAGCCATTAAAATTGCTCAGTGAGATTGGTCAGCTCTGTGGTGTGCCCTGGTTGAAGGGTGTGCTGTCCTGCAGTGCAAGGTGCATTGTGATGCTGATACCTGCAAGGTGCACTGAGGGCAGGTGGGCAGCACAGCTTCACAAATCCTGGGATTTGCTGCTGATGAGAGGCTTCTGGGACAATGAAAACCATACAATTACTGTCAGATGTGCTCACAGCAAGGTTCAGGTTTCTTATTTAAGATACAATCACGCCAAGAGCATATTGGTGTTTTAAAATTAAATCAGTAGTTGGCTGGGGGATAATGAGATGCAATCATCTGTGCTAATTAGGATAATCAAATGTCACACTTCCCCCAGCATTAGTTGATAATCACAAAATGATCCCCCTTTTGCTATCTCAGTGCAGCTTCCCACAGCTTTATGAAGGTTTTTTTTTTGCCTTTAATCATCCTGCTAAAGGCAGGCAGACCTGCCTGGCCAAGAGTGTCATCTGCTGCTTCTGATCTCCCTTTGCTGGGGTGACTCTTACTCTAAAAGAACCTCTCCTCTAAATCAGGTGAAGGAGATCTGTGCATCAGCAGAACCACAACCCAGGTGTATTGACTTCATGACCTTAATTTAGCAACTTCTTGGGTTCAGAATCTGCTATTTAGTTGTAGTTACAGACTGGAGCACTGTGCAGCCCATTGTTAGAGTGTTACTGCAGCACAATCAAAGCCTGATTATAGCCATGCTTCAGGTGTCTGCTCACTCCAGATTAGAACTCCAGCCTCACAGAATGTGTGTACATCTAAACATCATTAGTAAGCTTCAAAGGATATTTTAAAATTTTATTTTTCTATATCTGTATTTTTAATTTCAGGAATCTTTCAAAGAAATACCAACCCAAGAAGAACTCCAAAGAGGAGGAAGAATACAGGTATGTTCATGATCCCCTGCTGAGTGAGCACACATTGATGGAGGAATGGCAAAGTTTGGGTCACCACCTAGGATTTGGCTTGTAAACCCAAGATTTTAAACTCAAGTGTAAGAATATAGATGTCACAGATGCAGAAACAGACTTATGTGGTAGATACTACAGAGTGGATTTATAATTGTGGATCTTTTAGTTAACTGTGTAACTTTTACACTTGTAAAATGTGGATTTGTAAAAGTGGATCTGTAACTACTCAGTTCCCTTATGTTGCAGTTTCTGGATGCCTGGGTTGGGGTTTTTGTTTCATTTATTTTTTAATGTGCCTTAAAACCTTCAAGCCAGACTGATCCTGGCTCTTTGAAGTGAACGACCAAATTCATATCTGCTTTCAGCAGGAGCAGAAAGAGTTGTTAATTTTAGCATGAAACTCAAGCACTCTGTGTAAGTATTAAATTGCTCAAGCGGGCTGACAACACAGATTAGTAACTTACAAAAGGAGTTAAGTTCTAACACCACAGTGGCTCCTGCAGAGCAGGGTGGAGGATGAGGTTTGTAGTCCCAGTATCCTGGGGCTTGCTGCTGTTGAAGGATGTGGCACAGCCTCACCTGTCTGCTTTTGATTCAGACCTGTGTCTCCATGGCAGGGGATTGATGTTGTGCTTGCAGGCAGCAACAGAGAGCTCAGCTCCTTCTCTGAGCAGCAAAGGTCCTGAACAAGGTGATGAACAGGACACTCCTGCCCTTGGAGAGAATAAAGATATTCTTTAAAGAGAACTTTCTATAAGATGAGCTTCCCAACAGACTCTAAACCAGAGCCAGAACCTTTCCCCTTAGAGCACCGTGACCCTGGAGTTTCTCAATGTCAGTGTTTTGAAATGCAGCTCTGAAGGAAGGCATGGCAGGGGCTGACCCTCAGCCTGGTGTTCCAGGGGGCTGCTCTGCCTCTGGAGAGCCCAGCAGCAGCCTCAAACCCTTGACCTTGAAATTTGACATGTTTCAAATGAGTTTGGATATGGGTCCAATTGGATGATTATATTAATACAGATTTTTGGGTCAGCCCCCCAAGCTGCTCTATACAGCTACTCCAGTAGCTTGTATAACAGAGATAACAGCCTTTTTGCTTGCTTTTTAATTTATTTTTAGTAACATTGTTTGGGAATCAGTTATTTATGCCATTGTTTCCTGAGATATTGGTATTTACACAAGGAAGATTATGTTACCAGCACAGCGGCTGTTTTGGTCTGTACCCAGGATTAGGAATGAATCTGCCTTTGGATGGCTCTACCATAAATGGTATTTTGAGTTTACTACAATGGGGTTTGACACATTTTTCATTGCTGAAAAAGGATATTGGAGTTAAATGATTCTATGTGATGTGGCACAGAAGATCCTGTATATCCTTTTGCCCTTTATAAATGCAGTGTTCACCTTGGTGGAGTTATTCCATGTCTCAAAGCAATGTCTGGGCATTTGTCATGTGACCTTTGGGTGCCTCAGATGCTGCTTGGAGACAACCTGGCTAAAAATCAGCTTTTTCAAGCTCATTGTCAGTCTCTAGTTCTGTGCCTTTTATACCTTGGGATTTTTTTGCAACTGAGATTTCTTGCATTTCACATCTTGATTGTGAATGTTTCTGCTTGTAATGGATTATGGTTTTAGTCCCCTTTTTTAGTTTCTCCTGTTTTTAGTTTCATCTGAGGCATGTACCTACTTGTACCACTCCATTCTATTTCCTCTAAATATCTCCATTTTTGCTTTGAATTTTCACCTTTACATGATGTTATCAGGGCAGGCCACTACTATTTTAGAATGATACAATTCTAAATTATACAATTTAGAATAATAATAATAGTAACAACAACAGCAGTCGTTTTTCTAGTATGTAGTAGTGCCTTGCTGCTGGTTTCCAGCTGCCCAGCAC
The DNA here is from genome assembly GCA_013400855.1 of Buphagus erythrorhynchus. Lineage (NCBI taxonomy): Eukaryota > Metazoa > Chordata > Aves > Passeriformes > Sturnidae > Buphagus > Buphagus erythrorhynchus. Next base: position 27,767 of record VZTT01055139.1, on the reverse strand, counting down.
AGCCAGCTGGGGTATTTAAATGCAGCTCTGTTGGTACTGGGCTGAATATACCAGTGACATAATCTGCTGTTTCAAAATTGATGTGCACAGATGTTTCTTCCTTTCAATAATACATAGAATGCTGTATGGGAGATTATTTCATATGAAAAATAAACCTTGTGATGGAAGCCACTAAAAAATATTGGTTGACAATGAACACCTGGTTGGTAAACTCTTGTTATTTGAAAACTTTATAAACTATATCTGATTTAAATCAAATTTACACTATGAAAAACTTTCTTTTCTAGGCTATGCTGGCCAAAATTTTGCTTGCTTAGACAGGATTTTGCCAGGTAGGATATACTGATGACTCTGTGCACTGAATTGTAGGACTTAAGAGAGTATAACTAGAAATGTTTGGTGAATAGAGATTAGAAAACTGAAGCCTCAGAGCTATACTGATAAAGAACCTGGCACTCTAAAGTGGTGATATTTTAAGAGCCAGTGTCAAACTGTCTAAATTGAGATAGATTTATCAGACAACTGTCAGTGTGTGGGACAGGCTTCCTTTGGAGGAATTCCTTCCAGTGAATCTGTGCTAATTCACAGCAATGCTAAGTGCTTAAGGAGGATCCCACCTCCTTTTGCAGCGTCTGTCTGAAAAAAAAGGCACTAAAACCAAAATGCATTTCTGTCCTTTGCAGGTACACATCAACTAGAGCCTTCCTAGCCACTTTAAATGAAATGAATGACTATGCTGGACAGCACGAGGTCATTTCAGAGAACATGACCTCTCTGATCACTGCAGAGTTAACACGCTACGTGCAGGAGCTGAAACAGGAGAGGAAATCGGTAATCGATCCTTTTTTATTTATTATTCACAATGAATTGCTATTTAAGACAGCTAATTAGTGGTAGTGGAGTTCAGTGTTAAGTGAGATTTATTTGTAGTTAATAAAGATGAGCTGTGCTAATGAACCAAGCTTTAAAGAAGTGGGCTATGTGCCCTGGCCAAGTCACTGAACCGTTTGAATCAAATGTTATAAAATCAGACAGCAATGCCTGCAGGAGAATCCCTGCTAAATAAGGTCAGAGGCCCATCTGGGCTTAAGGCTCTGGTAGCCAAAAGCTTGCTTAGGGAAGAGTCCAGCAGCACTGTGTAAAGCCTGAAATAAATAGAAGAACTGCAGTTGAGAGAATTATCTGGATTTTGATTCACATTTTTATGCTTCTCAGCCAGATCTGGTCAACAAGACTCTGTAAAAAAGTTACTCTAATAAGAAATAGGGGGTTTATCTTTTTTTGTGGGGGTGGGAGAATGTGGTTTTCAACCTGTTGTCCTTCAAGACTGGTAGAATTAATAGCTTTATGTTAGTGCTCTATTTCAGCTGGTACTTTTGGGGACCTATGTGCCTGCTATAGTGAATATTCAAAGCTGACTAATTTGTACATCACCAGCTCTGAAAAATAGATAGTTGAGATATGATTTCCTTCCTTGCCTTGAACCCTTTTACCTCCTGGATGTGTGAGCATAGAAGAAGGATTCTAAGCACTACAAATACTCACAGAACAAATATAAAATGACTAAGCAAAGTGCAAAGGGAGCATCAGGGCATTATATTTTGTTTCCAAACTGTTGGTCTATTTTGGAAAGTGCAAAAATACTCCTGCAGAACTTAAACACTTATAAATAGTCCCACTAAACACTAAGCATGTGTTGAGGTGCTGTGTGGGACAAGAGCCCTGGAAATCACCACCTTTTCCTAAGTATAGCATGAGAATGATAATTCTGTCAACAGAGGAAAAGAATACATAGACATACCTTTAATCTGCAGAATGCTGTGTAATCTTTCAGGGTCAGCATGGAAGGATGTTTTACATATAGCTGTGATGAGAATGTTTTCTCAGCCCCTCTGTGACCTTGCATCCAGAGTGGATCTCTACAAAAAGGAGAAAAAAAAGAAAAAAAAGCAGCCCTCTAGTGTGGCTCTAATGTTTTTACCTATTGTTTTCAATTACATGGGCATATAAACTGATTGGAATATCTGTTAGACATTTTAAGTACCATGGAAGAGGGCTTGCAATATTCCTTGTAAAAAATTTGAGCAGTAACTATTGGCTTTTTGTTTTGTTTGTAAACTTTTCTAGTAAGCATGGCTCATATAAGTAATGGGGGAATGATAGGAAAATTGGTTTAATATTGACCTAGTGATAAGAACATGGGAACAACAAAAAGCAACTGAGTGTATTTACCTGCTGTTGCTGATAATTATTGGCCTTTAACAGAAAACAGTTGTCAGTCATGCTAGTTTTGTTCTTGCAACATAAATAGAAGCTTATATCAATTAGGAATCCTTGTCTGGTTCCTGTAGATTTCTCATTTATGAGACCATGATGTTGAAAAGGAATCTGTTCCTGCCCTCAGGCATTTTTTCATACACAACCTCTCACTTCATCCTGTAAGAGCATTGGTCCTGCTGAGATCTGCAGGAGGGGAGGGTGGTTGTTGTGTAAATATCACAGAGAGCTGCAGCTTAGGCAAAACCTTTTATGATATCAATTAATGAATGACTTGGTATTTCCAGAAATTTTGTTGGCAGAGCTCTCGTGCTCGCTGCTTGTTCTGCCATCAGCTGCTGTGCTCCAGGTCCAAAGAATCATTTGGATGAGCCACTCCTGGGGCTGGGTCCATGTGTAGGAGTTGGGAGACCCACATTCTTGTCCACTGAGTCTTAAATTAAATCATTCAGGTGTCCAAATACCTGTAAAATTTCCATTGATTTCAGCATGGCTGTGGTAGATAAGCACCTTTGCTCTTTTGGTTTTACTTTCCTACCTGGAAGATGGAAATTATACAGAGAGGGGTCATAATTATAAATGTGTGAAAGATGAACTCCAGCAGAAAGTGGTCAGGCAAATCAGAATGGGGTTGGAAGGGACCTCATTCCCTTTTATCATCCCATTCTCCCTCTGCCATGGGCAGGGATAACTTGACCAGCCTGCACCAAGCCCTGGCCACCCTGGCCTTGAGCACTTCCAGGGATGGGGCAGCCCCAACTTCTCTGGGCAACCTGTGCTGGGGCCTCAGCACCCTCACAGGGAAGAATTTTCTCAAATATCTCTAAAACAACTTCTGTTTCCAAAGGAAACCCCTTTGATGCACAAAGGTGTTTGCTGGACTCATGGCAATCAGCATGGCTGGTGATCTTTAAACACGTGGGGGCTGGTGCCTGCCTGCTCTGCTCTGTTTTCATGCTCATTTAGTTCTATTGATTCAAGGGGAATTACACCAGCAGATGATCAGGGTCACACAGTAATAAATCATTTCTTGGGTTTTCCTTGACAAGTGCAAGCCCCTGGCCTGTAAGTGGTGCAGAACTGACACTGTATCATGCCTTACAATGGTTTTATACTGGATAAAATTCACTTGGCATGCAAATTGTACATATATTGGGTTTGTTTGGCTCTCTGAAGGGTGTACTTGATGGCTGCCTATGTCATGTTTTTTCTATAAAAGATAGTTACTAGTGGTAGAAATAAGGAAAGAAGCAACTAATCAAAACTAGGCAGGAGAAATGTGCAGGTTGGACAGGTGGGATGAGGTGCAAGGTCAGTGGTTTGGTGGTGGTGTTTAAAAGATAGATACCTCCTTTTTCCTCTGATCTGATTCAGAGCTTGGGAGAGTTCTGGGTTACCTTTTACATTTTTTCAGATCCTGTGCTTTATTGCATGATGGCTTTGACCATCAGAAAGTGGTTACAAAATATCAGGCAAAGACTTCTTGTGTGAAACTCAAATATCTTTAGCCACAAAGGTGAATCAATGACTTTATCTTATTACACATTCCCCTTCCATAGGATTACTCTCAATGTTGTCACTGTACCAAATGAGTTGTTTTGCCCTCACATTCACTGAAGTCAGGTACACACCCTGCCTGCTTTTCACACAGTGAAAGGGAGAACTCCTTGTGTTGTTTCAGTTCTTCCTAGGTACCCAGTGAAGTGAAACTCTTTATAGTGCAGTTCCTCACTTGAACTTCTTGTATTCTCTTGATCTTGCTGTGTCCATGCTCTCCTAGGAGAAAGTCTCATCCTCAGGGTCCTTGTTAGCTGCTTAAAAGCTCAAGTTTCAGTTCTGTGTTGTGTGAAGGGCGTGCCCCATACGTCTTTCTCTTGAGGTTATTGAGGTTAGATGCCTGTGACTGAATTCCCCTTTGCTGTTGGAAGATGTCACCAATTCACACGAATGAGATTGGAATAATCTCTGAGTGGTTCAGGGAAGGAAATTGCTCTGCAATCATGCTCCATGTCACCCCAATGTCACCAAAGCCTTACTTTGGGGTAGCTCTCAAAGGTGTCAGGTTTGAGCTAGAGGACCTGCAGTATTACAAAATTGGGTCTTAATCTTGTCCATCTTTGACAAAAGAAAAGGTGGTGACCCTGTCATGTCAAGAGAGTGTTTGAACTTTTACTTTACAAGCACTGACATGTAATGCACTTCTAGGTTGGAAATGTACTGAGCCAGCCATTGGGAGCTTCTGTTTGTTGGCTTATTTTTTTCCCTTAACCCTTCAGAGGGCATAGCTTGGTTTATAGATGCAACTATGACTGAGGAAACCTTTCAATTCTGTAATTTGGATAGAAATTCAAGAATTATTTCCTGGAGCCATTCTGATTTAGATCTGTGGTCACAAGCTAGGTTTGACTCATGGCCTCCTCTGGCAGCAGCTGCTCTGTGTAGCCATTGCTCACAGCAGCTTTGCTAAAAATGTTTTTGGGAGTCGTGAACTGTCCCTCTTATTACTGCTGCTGCTCTCACCTCTACCTCCACCTCCCCTTGGGGCTGGTTTGGCTCCATACAATCAAGCATGAAAGTCAAGGGCTTTGCTGCAGACTGAACTGGTGCAGCACTGGGATTCTGTGGTTGGGAGAAAATTTACCTGATGTCAATACATTCCATTTTCTGCAGGGATAGAAGGGGAATAGGGAATGAATGAATCCTTATGGGTACCATGGGGGCAAAACAGGTCTGGTTCTTTATGGTGGAGCATGTGCACCCTCCTTGTGTGCATTCATGCAGGGGGTGCCTGTCAGAGGACTTTCTGTTTCTTGTAGGCTTTCAGGTGTTGATGAAAAGTAAATAATTGGGGGAATTCTGTCACGTTCACTTATTCTGAATAGTGCCCTGTTCTGCAAATAGTCCTGTGGTTTTCCAGAGGATTTCTCCTGGTGTGAGGCAGGATGGCAGCACATGGCCCTGTCAGGAGCACAATGGATTTTTCCATGTTGCATTTTGGATGTGCCTCAAGGTCTGGGTGTGTTTGGAGCACAGCTGTGCTTTATGCTGCAGGAGCACAGAGACATTGCTGCATTCCAGAAGTGACAAACCAATGGCCAAGTGAGGGGTGGGAAAAGGAAAAGAGTGACAGTGAAAGGAAGTGATTTGCCAAACTTCAGATTGATGCAATTTAAACCAAGCCTTCCCCAACTCTTGTTTTGTGACTAACCCACTTCCAGCTCATTGCCCTATGAATGGAGTGAAGGTCTTAGTTTTAATCTAAATATAAAGGTATTTATGGGAGATTGTTGTGCTTGATAAATACGCTGCACAACAGTCCTACTCTAAATTTTCATCCTCTTTCTTGCGAGGTATTTCAGCTGTATTTCGTTAAATTGTACCAGTAGAGTGTTAAGTGATAATTACTAAAAAAATTTAAGAATGCAGAAAATTATTTAGGGGAGATCATAATAAATTCTATGTGTTCTTATGGAATATTTGTTGGTTTTCACCAAATGATGAAATGCAATGAAGCTGTGTTAAATATTGATGTGTTATCATGGAATTGTGCTGTTAAGGGCTGTTCCATGAGAGGAAAAAGCAAATGCTTATTATGGAATTTTCCAAAGCATTTTTGCGTGGGAAAAAAATGCTAATATCCCATCCAACTGAAAGGTATAATGTGACCTTTGGATTTAGCAGGATTCAAAGTTGAGACCACTGAACTTCATACCCTGCTCTTCCCAGTTTTGAATGGGTACATTGAACTATGAAATGATAGTCCAAATAAATAAATGGGCTTCTGTTTACCACATGAAGGAATCAGATTGGGAAAACAAAATCTGTTTACTAACAAATATAGTTCCATTTTCTGTGAATTAGCCTGAATATTGCTCTGCACAGCAAGAGCCCTTTAGAGGGACAAGATGAGAGATGCCTTCTATGAACATTTCCTGCTCAGTGCATGACTGAGAGATGCCTGAGGGTGAGGGGGTTGAGCATTGGCCATGGATGTATTTCTCCCTTTGTGTTCTGCCTGTACATCCACAGAGATTGGCCTGAAAAGAAAGAGCAACAATAAAGCCAGATGAGTAGTGCATATGTTAACTGTGGGGAATGGTGTTCATCCAAGCCTGTGGTACATGTGGGCACATTCAGCTGGCATTTCAGATGACTTTTAATATTTTATATATCTGATGCAGGTCTTGATACTTCCATGTAGGTGAATGTGTGCATGAAGGATATATGGAAACAGCTAAAAGTATTTCCTTCTATCTTGAGGCATTAACTTGTACATCTTCTAGTTTTTGTAGTGCAAATCTTACACAGCAATGTCATAGACCATTTCAAATGACATCTTTTAACTATGGATCAGTGGAAGGAGAGCTTGGTGACAAGGTTGGGAACGAGAAGTGGTGGAAGCTAAAGCAGCACATTCCTCTAATTTCATTGAAGGATATAAAAGCACAAACAACTTTTCACAGCATAGGTTTTAGTAGTAATGATGAATCTCCTTTTGAAAAGCCCTAGATTTGCTCTTGTGGAGCATTTGGGCACAGGTGAGCTTTCAAGGACAAGATTAGACCCTAGGGATGGGTTGGAGGAGGGTGCATGATCTCCAAACAGCCTGTGTGCTCACTGATTGCAGGGCCTGCTGGCCTTGCTGCCCTGAAGGCAGATGGTTCAGCAGGACTCACCAAGAGCTGGCCAGTGCAGCAGAGTGTTCCTGAGGATCCCTTAGCTCTGCTGCCATGGAGTTGTGCTGGAAGCTGTGGGATTGTCTCTGAGAAGAAGTTCTGAGTTTCAATTCCCAGTATAAGGACTTTATCTGTCATATGTAGCATGAAAATGACAAGTCACCATAAATATTACTGCCACAGTGTCTTTTAGGTTTGTGCCAATCACCAGGGAGTCACAGAATGGTTTGATTTGGAAGGGACCTTAAAGATGATCTCGCTCCAACTCCCTGCCCAGGGCAGGGACACCTTCCACTGGTCCAGGTTACTCCAAACCCCATCCATCGTTCTGTGGTCACAGCTCAGTAACAACAGGGGCAGCTACTTCAGGTTATCGTGTGCAGCTGATCTGGAATTTGAAACCTGGGAAGCTTTGGTCCACAGTGCTTATTAAATGGAATTTCTTTGGAATGCACCACTCAAGGAGCAGATACTTCCATCAAATTAAGTTCAGCCTTGAGCAGGTATTTGTATAACTTGTTCCAGGCTTGACTAAGTGGATAAGTACATGCTAAGAATAATGTCCCTATGGATATTGCAAAGGAGAAGAAGCTTATGCACCAAAATTAGTAGCTGATGAATATGTGTTAAAATGGTCATTAATTTCATGTCAGCATTCACAGGACTGTCTTATGCTCCTCTTACTACAACTGAGAGAGATAAGACCTCAAGAATACATTGCTATTTTTGGAAACAAAGATTTCTTTGGAGGAGACTGTTTCCTGTCTTTGCAGCTAGGAAAAGAAAAACATTTGACAAGGCTTTTTGCAAATGTTGCTGAGAAAATTGAGGAAAAAATAGTGTTCTCTTATTTCCGTCTCTGGTGTACTTTAACCACTAGCCATTATTTTAGAAATCACTTGTAACAAAAATGCAGATAAGAGTTTGAATTGGAGGATGAAGTACTGTATTTATGTTTATTGTCAGTGTGAACTGGGAGTATTCGTTACAGAAGCCAAAGGTAACTATTTTGTCAGTCGGTTATATTCTCATATGTAAATAGAAAAGAGAATGAAGCACCCTTGCCTTAGATATATTTTTTGAAAATTCTTGAAGAGGATGTTGTCAAATGAACCATATGCTATGCTTATAAATTAAGAGTGTTTTTATTATTATTTCTAATACAAACATACTGTAGATGTACAAGTCTCAAGTTTAAGACTTGTAATCAACTCCTGTTTGTTTAATAAAAACGGCTGTTTAATTACAGCATTTTTTTTAAAAGGTTTCACAGGATCAGTTCAGACAAGAGCCCAAGCAGCCCTGTTGTCATGCTGGTAATCTACATGTTTCAGGCAATTTTTTCATTTAAAACTGCCCAGGAACTCCTCAGCAAAAAAAAACTGGAATGTGTTGTCCTTCATTAGATGCTTTTAGCAACATCTTTTCTCCCGCTCCTCTCAAAAGGTCAGGGAAAAAAAAGACAAGATGCATCTCCTAACAAGCTGTTGTTGTCTGCTGGGTGAGCTCTGGGGCTGTGTAAACCCTCATGCATACCAAGGAAGTTTTGCAAAAATATCCTGCTGCTCCTAATTGTGGCAGTGTTGGCAGGAACAGGCTCTGCATTGTGGGTCCCTCGCTCGCTGCTCCCGGGGTTTTGATCAACACGGGTGAAATCTGAGCCCAACAAAAGTCAATGAGAGGTTTGTCTTTGATTGCACAGCAGCCAGGATTGCTCCCCAGCTGTTCCAGACACAGGCAGCATCCTAATGAGGACAGCACACCAATCCTGATGGCTGGATTTGCAAAGGGAAGAGCTCATTCCTTGAGCTGTGAGCTTTTTGAATATAACAAAAGCTTTTTAAAAAGTTGAGTTAATGCACAGTCTTCACATGAGCGGCTTAATACTCTGATAAAAGTATCTCGGTTCTTAACAACTAAATTTTGGAATTCCAGCAAGAATTTCTTCATGGAGAGGGTTGGATTGAGCTGCCCAGGGAGGTGGTGGAGTCACCACCCTTGGAAGTGTTTAAGGGAAGATTGCACGTGGCACTCAGGTCTGGTTGAAATGCTGGTGGTTGGTCACGAGTTGAACTTGATCTTGGAGATCTTACTGATTCTGTGAACTCTCATGAGATCACATAAACCTGCATTATTGTGTTAATCTTGTGAGCTGGAGTGGATGGAGTTGTTCAGTCAAAACATGGCCATTGTGGATTGTTCAGAGCACCCTGGGACATACTGGGCTTTAACACGGGAAAAAGACAGTTGTGGTCATGTATGGTTTGAGTTTGGGCAATGCTGCTGTGTTTTATGCCATTCAGTTGAGTTAATATTTCAATAAAATATTGTTCAGGGAAATCTCCAAGTTGTCACACTGTTTGCCAGCCAAAGACTGCAAAGTATACACTTCAAGGTGATGTGGGGAGGTTGACTTAATGAACACTGATAACCCCAAACTTTTCAGTTTACTGTGTTTCTAATGTGTTTTTAGAATTCTGTGGATATGGGTGAAAAGTCTAGAGGAAATCATGGCATGTGAACCCCCAACACTGCTGCTAATGTCTCACTGACACACTTGAGGTGTGATTTGTGAATTGAATATCTTGCTCATATTCTGGTTTTTTTTTTTTTTTAAGGAGCCTGATGGGGCGCATTAGTTTGGGCATTCAGCTTGGGAAGAGAAAAAGCAATATTGTAACAATGACTCTAAATTCATCATTGTGTGCTGCTGAAATGCATGTGAATAAGAGTGGTAGTTTTCCACAGATTTTACAAAATAGTTTGTCATGTTTCTATTTGCTAAATGTTCAGGTGTAGAATAACCAATTAACTTGTTCAAATAAATTTATTTAAATTAGAACTTGTATCTTGAAACCTTATCAAGGAATAGTTGAGCTTAGAGTTATTTTTGCTGGGGTTTTGGAGGGGAAGGAGGTGAAGGTAAAGGACATTTGCTGTTTAAGAGGATTGTACAGGAAATGAGTTTGCAGAAGTTGAAGATAGTGCATGGTTTGAGGAAACTGGAGGCTTCCTGTATGACTTTAAGCAGATCACTTGACCATAATGCCTTGATTTTACTTACCCATAAAATTGGGCCAGTGAAGAAATGTAGATAGTTGGAAGGTCCCACTTAGTTGCTGTATATAAAAATGAATTTTTGGAAGGCAGAAATTACTATTTGAGGGCAAAAGATTTGCTAAAGTGGAAATGCCTTGGCTCACAACAAGGTTATAATATGGGATAGCACAGCAAGAATTAGGGGTTATAAGTATATTTAGAAATTGGTTGAACTATAAAAGGCAGTATTTCACTGAACTCTTCAAGATGTGATGCACCTGTATTTATCACTATTTAATATTTAACTACTTAATAATCTTCAGCACTGCTCGTTTTACATCTCAGTGTTCCATTTGTGCAGAAGAGTTTCTAAAAGAAAAAAATATAATATCAAAATGCAGCAGAATGTGAACTAGATGCAGTCTCACTGCTCAGGCTCAGTGCTTCTTGTATGTACTTCCAGAAGCCTGTGCAGTTTGTTTTACAGAGAAGGCAAATTTGTGAGTAACAGGGATGACTTGTTAAAATTACATTATTCAACTCCAAAGGTTCAAAAATACATGCTGAGGGCAGCCCTGTTATCTGATAGGTTTTTGTTTCCAAGTTCATCCTTCAGCTCCTCTCTGCAATTGTTTTCTGATAAATGATCCTGGTTTTCCTGAGGTTTGTGGGTCATTGACAGTATTGGGTTTCACTCAGGCCAGCTGTTCCCAAATCAGGTCCCTTCCTACCCCAGCCAAGTGGGGAGCACACAAATGGGGGCTGGTGGAAGCAGGGAAGGCAACACGAAGACATCAGAGTTATTTTACTTCCAGCTTCACTGTCAAGGCTTCCATGAATTTCATGCTCATTAGCAAAATGTTGAAAAATGTAGTATTAAATTACAGTTGTTCCTGTTGTACAGTTGTTGACTGTTTTGTTGCTCCTTGGGACTGTTTTCCTAAACTCTAATTACAAAAGCCTGAAACGAGGAGCCCCTGGCAGGGAAGAGGCAGCATCTGTCACACGCAGAGTTGAAAGGACATGGGGATCTACAAAAGGAACCAAAATCAACTTGGAGCCTTTCCCTGCCACCCAGCAGTTTTACAGTGATGTCAGGGGTTTTTTAATGTCACAGTGTGGTGAGGCAGTGTTTGGAGAAGGTCTCTGCTGTCCCAGCAGTGCCAGGCTGTCACTGCTCCCCCTTCCATGGCCCAGTGGCCACACGCGCTCACTCCTCGGAGGGCAGGAGCAGAGCCAGAGCTGAGTGTGGCCCGTGCCAGGATGGAAAGCATTTCTCACACTGGGTCTCTCTTGTCTGCTTTAACAATTTTCACGTGGAGATAAGCACCATCTACACACATAAAGCTATACAGTGTCCCTGGGCTCAGTTCTAGGTGAGCATCCTTCCTTAGCAGTGTTTGGGACTACAGGTAACAGCATCCAGAGCTGTTACCAACCCTGGTGTTGTTCTGTTCTTGCAGACTTGTTGAACATTACTGTGATTTTTAAGGCTAAATGAGCCTATTGGACATGGCATGATAGAGAATTGCAATTTTGGGGCTTTTTGCTGTCATGTCTGATGGAGCCAGAATGGCAGCTCTGCAATGTCCCTCACTCCCCTGACACAGGAAAATATCAGTTGCTGTAGTGGAAGATGCAGGAAACCAAGGAGCTGCCAATTGTAAAGTGCTTGCAGGCATATTTTTCTAACTGTGGCATTTTGTAGCAGGTTAATGATCTGGAGTGTGAGCTTTTTTTAACCCAACAAACCATAGGTATCACGTTCCTTAAGATTTATCTAAAATCTGATTGCACTTGGGTGTGAGAGCACATGAATTCTAGTGGGATTATCTGGTGATATCTGACCTTTATTTTTCAAGTTTTCTATTTGATTAAAACTAATTGCCAGTAAATAACACAAATGAAAGGCCTCTCTCTTCCTGTTTTAGTTTACTTCATTATTTATTTTCCAAGGTGGTTTCTGGAGGGGGGAGTAACCTGCTGTAGCAGTCAGCTGGGTCTGCATTCACATTCCTGTCCAGAGCTGGATCATTGACTCATACAATGATCAGGAATGAATTGTTTATCTTGAGGGAAGGCCAGGCAGATGGAAGAGCAGCTTGCCCAGAGAAGCAGTGGCTGCTCCATCCCTGGAAGTGTTCAAGCCAGGTTGGATGGGGCTTGGAGCACCCTGGGATAGTAGAAGGTGTCCCTGCCCATGGCAGGGGGTTGGAACAAAGTGGTTTTTGGGTGTCCCTTCCCACCCAAATCATTCTGTGATTCTACAGAGGGACAAACTCTAACACAGATTAGATTCTTTGATAAAGAGCATTGTGTAAGGGCTAAGAATTGTTACTTAAACCAACTGCAATTAAGAGTCTTGTTCCAAAAAGCACGTCAGGAGAGGAATTCCTTGTTGTTTAGCTGACATCTCAATTTAAAACTTGTTTTGCACCTCACTCTGTCAACACACACTCATGCCCAGCATGTGGGAGAGGAGGGATTCTGGAGGGACCCACTGCACCAAGAACCTCTCAAGAGGAAGGAGCAGCTGGCCTTGCACACACAGCTAGTAACTAGGAAGAAGAGGGGTTTTTTGTTGAATCTGAATGAAAATCAGGACAAACATCAGTTGTTAGAATATGCCAATCAAGTGCATCTTGGTAAATTCATGTAGAGAGAAATTTTAATTTAGAGCTAGTGTTCAGTCTGTCACCAAAGAAATACTCGTCAGATAAAAGTGCTTCAGATCTCATGATACTGGAAACCAATAATTATGAGATACAGTGAACAATACAAGGTAGAATTGCTAAAGGGATTAATTAGCCTTAGTTGAACTAACCACTATAATTGATGCAAATATCCATCTGCAGCCTGCTGAGACATTAGATAGTCATCACACACCTGCTCAATTCACCAGCCTTGCAGAACACAGCTGTCAGAATGATTTCTGCTGGGGCTTTTTCTTGAGCATACTTGACTGTTTGTTCTTTTGTTGTTCAAAATGTTTTCTTTCTCTTTTCTTTTTCTAAACAGCACTTCCATGATGGCAGAAAGGCACAACAACACATTGAAACTTGCTGGAAACAACTTGAAGCAGTAAGTGGCAAATTCCTCAGATGTGACATTTAAGTAGTTTATGTATTGTTTTCAAATAGATGGTTCCAAACATTTTATTTGGAAAAAGAAAGGTATATGGATAAAAATTGTAGAAATGGCATTTTTAAAACTCTGCTGACTTAAATACACTTGCACTCCTCAAAAAGTCTGTTTTAACAGAACATTTGGCTTCTGTGCACTCTTTGTCTAGCATGAGCAGCATTTCATTTGATATGACTTGAAAAATGTTCTAAGCATTGCTGAAACTGCAGAGTCCCTAAGGGTCCTGTTCAGATATTCCTCTGAAAGTTGAACAGCTTCATAATGTGTGCATAAATTCAACAGGAACACCTCTTGAGTCACGTGCTGCTTCCCAAAAATAAATACATTGGAATTGTCATTCAAGTGATGAATGAAAAGTGAGGCTGTAAGTACAGGAGAGCATAGAAAGGTGCTATCAATAACCAAAAGTCCTTGCAAATTTATTAATCTTAGTAACTCCCTCATTCACTTACAAAAATGAAGGGGTTAAGTGTTGAAGAGAATGATTTCATCTGCAAGACTGGAAGTGATGCTAAAAGGGAAAAATACTGAAATACGAGCAGCCTGGATAATGGAACCAAAAATGTGCCTCTGGTAACTCAATTTTTTGAAGTTTGTTAATGTGGAAATGTATTCCAGTGTAAACAAGAGAGCCCTAAAATCCTTCAGTTGTTAACAACAGATTGTTTTAGTGGCAGGCATGAATTTTAGGTAGATTTTAGTACCTTTTGCTTCCCATAATGCAGGTTTCTGCTTTTTCTTTTCAGAGTAAAAGGCGGTTTGAACGTGATTGCAAAGAAGCTGATCGAGCACAGCAGTATTTTGAGAAAATGGATGCTGACATCAACGTGACAAAAGCAGATGTTGAAAAGGTGAGCTGGAGGATGGAGGCTGTTTGTAAACATGGATGTGATAGGTTTACTTCCTCAATCTTCCTGGTAGGATAAACCCTCTGAGGCTTAATGCCTTACTTGAGTCAGTCTGTAGGTTAATTAAAACCAGGGAGATCACTGCAGAAACCTTTATTCATATAAAAACACTAAACAGATACAGTCAGGTTTTTTTAGTAGGTGATATCTGAGTTTAGAGCTGATATGGCTCTAAAGGAGTTTATACAAGCTTAATTTTGACTAACACCCCAGGTTCTGTGACAGTCAGGATTGTGAGAGCTCCCTGAGGGCTGCTTGCAGTTTCCACACATTTTTGTTCCCTCTGTGATCCAGGTAGAACCAAACTTCTGCCCTTTGAGCAGCACTTCAGAGATTTCCCAATGTCATTGGATGCAATGAAGAATTATCAGAATTGTTTTTCATAGCTGTAGGTTTAGAGCAGGACAGCTTTCCATGTGATGCAGAATCCTGGAATCCATGCTTGTCACAGATGGCACAAGGCTTTTATTTTCATTTCTCAGTTGCTGGCTGGTTGCAGATTCATTTGTGGCTTTTTTACAATGATCCCCACTCAGTGAAGCTTTTGAACTAATGCCTAATTTTAAACTTCCAGTCCTGTTTCAGCACATCTGTCTGGAAATACTGTCTCTCTTTAGTTTGATTCAAAATTGGATGTGTGGAAGGATGCTTAAAGTTTAAATTTTACTGGTCCCAGTCCAATACCTGTAACTTAAGGAAGCAATGAAGAGAAAGAAAATGTTTTAAATAGCTTCTGTTTTTGGAGTTACACATTTGCTCAGAAGATGTACTAATGTAGATCAGAAGCACCACATTACAATGTGCAAGGACAGTTTTGTCCTCCTTGAGTTTGAGTCAGACAGGCACAAAATAGCCAGAACATTTGAAAATGTTTATTTCTTGAAGAAAAGAAAGAAGAAAAGGCAACCAAAAGAGAAAAGAAAAAGTAAAAGCTGAGGCTTAAAATATGCTAAATGTTTTGTTGCAGGGACAGGAAAGGAAAGTGAATTATAGGTAAGAAATCTTTCTAGTCTGAGGTCTCCTTGTAAAATGTAGGTTTTGCTTCTCAAGAGGTCTGCTTCATTCTATTCTCAGTTACTTCAGTCTTGTGAAGATCTGAAATATAAATTTCCCTTTACATCTGTGGGATCTCGTGTTTCTGGCATGCTGAGCATCAGAACGTTGTGTGGCAGAGAGCATCAAGGACACTCTTGGAAATGAGGACAGTAAATCATAAACAAGCTCAGAAAATTTCCCTCAAGTGCTATTGCATTTCAAAGGACAAAATACCTCTGAGGTCTTGTAATTTGCTTGGCTCTTAGTTGCAAATTCACCATGTAGATTTGATCCTTTGTTGCCTTCTGGATTTGCCAGGGCACTTGACAGATGAATGCATGTACAGATTGTTAAAGATGTGGCACCACATGTGGGTTTTTCTAACACAGAGGGATCATCTCTGCTTTATCTGTATAAAGTGATTTTAGAATAATTTCATAGATAAAATTAGGGCTTGCCCTAGATTTTTTTTTCCAAAGCTGAGGTCATGTCAAAGGGATACAAATACATGATTTACTGTTTGAAATCAGGGACTGCAACTCCTTATTTCTATATCCCTCTGCAGAGCTGGCTATTTCTGATCAGAGTAAAAGGTGGCATATTGGTGAAATAGCAATCTAAGTGTGTTAAGTAAATTCTGGGAAGCAATTTCCTACCTTAGTGCTCTTTCCCTGTCAAGTGAAGCAGGGAGGCTCCCCTTTTAAATTCCTCTAGCTTTTTATTGTATGAATTTGTAAATTATTTATTGCAAAATGAGGCTCAGTGGTATCTTGAAAGAAAAATCTGTTAGTTATGCATGTTGGCAGCTCTCAGGAGAAGGCATTACTCCACTTTCCAGGCAGTCAACAGAGTAGATGGGAGAAGAAAAAGGTTATCAAAATGAGTGGAATGTGAAATAATATTACTGAACAGAGAGAACAGTGTTTTCCAAGTGCATGTGTTAAACTGGGTTCATCCATGTCAGGCTGTGAATAATGGCCTTTCTTTGCTCCCCTCTGCCTGTGTGACTGGGAGGCTCTTGCATAACTCCCAGTGCAGAATGGGATATTGTTTCACCAGCACTGCTGCTCTCCCCAGCTCCAGGGGGATGCAGGAACTGCTCAGCTCCAGAGGAAGCAATAGGATGACTTCAACCTCCTGCTTCTGCTGCAGCACTTCTGGTTCCTCTTGCCCCTTATGGCTTGGCTGCTGTAGCCCCAAAAGCTCCCAGAAATCCACCTGGCCAGGACAATGAGCAGTTTGGCTGTGTAAGAGCTCTTCTCTTTGGCAGTACAAGGTGCTCCTCAAGCAGCAGGGCTGGTTGCCCTCATTTCTTTGGCTTGAGATTGACACCTTGGCTGCTTCAGCTTGTACCTGCCAATAGGAGCAGACACAGGAGCTATTTTTTGCATCACACATGTTAGAGTGGATGGCATTAATGGAATTAAAATTCTGCAGTGATCACAATGACACATACAGTCAGAAGAGAATACAGCTGCAGTTTCCTAATGCCAAGCTGTGTGGGGTTCTGAAATGCTCACATCTCTTCATCTTTCAAGTCTTTGTAGCCTTTGACAACTGCAGCAAGAAATTCTGTGCCAGAGCTGCCATCTACCAGCATTTATCCCTTGCCCAAGGTATTACAATTTGGGAGCATTAGGTAACCAGAAAAGTGGCAGAGAAGCAGAATAAGAGTCACTTTCCTCCTTATTTCTCCAGGACTGCTTGGCAAAGGGCCTAAAGGCAGGGCTGGATGTGGAGCCTGGGCATAATGTACCAAGGGCCACATTCCTTCTGTAGGACCAGGCATGTGGAGGGCACATCCCTTCTCTGCCCCTTCTGTGGCCAGGATGGGCTCCATCACCTTGCCAGGCAGCAGCCTGCTAGCTGATCTTGGAGAGAAGAGTGTTTGTCTTCCTTTCCTCTCCCCTCCTTTTTTGGCAGTAGGAACATGGAGCAGAAGCTGTGTTCAGTCTCTGCAATGATCACAGTATGCAGGAATAGAGGGAGAGTGGAGCAGGCACCTGAGTTCCCTTCCCTGTGTGCACTGAGCCTCTAAACCACCAGCAGCCAAAGCTTGCAGAAATGTTTGTGTCAACACAAAATGCAAAGTGTAGCAAAGTCAGGGCAGGAAGCTCACTGTCTGTGAAAATATCCTTATAAACTAAATAAATGCTGCAACATGCTGATGCTGCTTCCAGGAAGCCTTGTAGGTATCACTTAAAGCTTTATTTCATTTGGATCACAGTGGGTTGTGTGCTTTAAAGCACTTCTCTTTCAAAAACCACAGAGAGGCTGCTTCACTTTTTTGTCCATTTGGGGAAATGGTCTCTGTCGCCAGCACGGAGCCACTGTACATATAAGGGAGAGCTCTATTGTTTCTGCCTTCTCTTCAGACCTGCAATCACTAAAAAGCTGACATCTTTATGGGATAATGTGGTACCCAGTGGTGCCTTTGCAGACTTCTTTTAATAAAATTTAAGAAATCAACTGGCTTTTCTAAGGGTTGCTTTTCCAGCTAAGCATTTCAGAGTCTGATTTTAAAGAGGAAGTGGCTGAGACCAACCATAGGAAGGGTTTGCCTCTTGATTTGCTCAGCAGTTGTGGCAAGGAGAGTGGTTTGAAGTACTTGATGTCAGGCAGGACCTGTCCCTTGGCTGAAGAGGAACACGGTCAAATGTTGACCTTAGGCAATAATCTGAGATACTTAGGAACTTTAGAGGTATTTGCCTTTGGTTTTGAAGTGGAGAAACTGAGGGAAATGGGAGTGATCTGAGATTTCAGTTTACTGAAATCTCTAGGAGCTTTCCCCTATGCTCTGTAATTTTCAGGTGATGTCTGCAACATCCAAGATGTTTTGGAGACCCAAAAT